>JAJTUV010001948.1:0-274367 GCA_021653895.1 Mastomys natalensis
CAAACAGATAGCATTCTCTCTCTACAAATCCAGCTCCACAGAAAGTACTAAAGAAAAACTTGAACACAAGGATGTTAACACCAAGAAAATACAAGGAATAAATAATCTCAGGTCAGCAAATAAAAGACAGGAACACACACACACACATACACAACCACAACAACAAAATGACAGGAACCAACAAAATATTGCTTATCAATATCTTTCAACATCAGTGGTCTCAATTCCCCCCAAAGCAGACACAGACTGATACAGTAGATTCGAAAACAGGATCCTATTTTTTTTTTAAACTAAGAAAACATATCTTAACATTAAAGAATGATATTACCTCAGGGTAAATGGATGGAAAAAAGATAATAGAAGTAAATGGACTTTAAGATACAAGCTGTGCAGCCATTTTAGTATCTGACAAAATAGGGTTCAACCCAAAAACTAATCAGAAGAGGTAAAGAAGGAATACATATTTGTCAAAGGAAAAATACACCAAGGGGGTCATTGAAGTTTTCAACATCTATGCACCAACATAAGGGCACCCAAATTCAAAAAAAGAAACAACTCCAGCCTAAATCATGTGTTGTCCCTCACAGATCGATAGTGGGAGACTGTAGCGCCCCCATGACATGCTGGAGCTAACTGATGTCATAAGCCACAGTGACCTAACATCTTCACAGAAAATTTCACCGAAACACAAAAGAGTATAACCTCCTTCTTAGCAGTTCAAGGAACTTTCTCCATATTCTGACCCAAAGCAAATCTGAAAACATAATGTACGTAATGAAATAACATCCTATCTGCATCCTATCTGATCCCCCTGGATTAACGTGGATATCAACAACAGAAAGCTCACAGACTCATGGGAACTGAACAACTCACTACTGAAAACATGGGTCAAGACCCAAATCAAGAAATAAATTAAAAACTTTCTCTAACTGAATGAAATGAATACACAACATCCTCAAACTTATGGGACACATTGAATGTAGTTCAGTAAGCGGCAAATCACAGCACTAAGTGCCTACATAAGCAAACAAACGGAAAAAAAAAAAAAAAAAAACTGGAGAGACCTTATACTAGTGATTTAATAACACACACAAAAGGTCTAGAGCAAAAAGATAAAATTACACCCAAAAGAAGTAGAGGGCAAGAAATAATAAAACTCAGAGCTGAAATCAATAAAAAGGGGGGAAAAAAGAAACCTTACATAGAATCAATGAAACAGAAAAATAAGATTGACAAATCCTCATCGAAACTAACTAAACGGCACAGAAAATATCTAAATTAACAAAATTAGAGATGAAATGAGAGACATAAAACAGACACTGAAAAAAAAAATCAAGAGAATTACAGTGAT
Organism: Mastomys natalensis; assembly: GCA_021653895.1. Classification (NCBI taxonomy): domain Eukaryota; kingdom Metazoa; phylum Chordata; class Mammalia; order Rodentia; family Muridae; genus Mastomys; species Mastomys natalensis. The sequence goes on from JAJTUV010001948.1 coordinate 1,352, forward strand.
AGACCTTGAAAACCTGTCTTTCAACAAATTGGAAAGTTTAAAAGAAACATAATTTCCTTGGTACATACACTTACCAAAGTTTAAACCAAGATCTGAATAAGCAGTTTAAACAGATCTGTGACCGTTAGTGAAATAAAACACTGTATCGAAAGCCTCCAAACTAATAGCCCAAAGCCAGATGGTTTTAGTGTAGAATTCTACAAGACTTTCAAAAAAGAGCTAAGGTCAATATTCCTTAAATTATTGCACAAAATGGACACAGAAGAAATGTTGTCTAATTAATTTTACAAGGCTTCAATTACCCTGGTCTCAACAAAGAATTACAGATCAATTTTCCTTACGAACACAGATGCAAACATTCTCAGTAAAATACTTGCAAACTGAATCCAAAGACATCAAAAGATCATCCACCATGATCGAGGTGGCTTTCAGGGATGGTTCAGCATTCGTAAATTAGTGTTATCCACCATATAAACAAAACTGAAAGACAAAACCTATACAATCATCTCATTAGATGTAGAAAAAGCCTCTGTCAAAATCAACACCCCTTCATGATATAAAGTCCTGAAGTGATAAGGGATTCAAGAGCCATACTTCATGATAAAGGCAATTTGCAGCTATCCCATAGCCCACAAAAAAATAAATGGAAAGAAACTCAAAGCAATTTCACTAAAATCAGGGACAAGACAAAATTGTTTTGTTTCTACATACCTATTCAATATAATACTTGAAGCCTTAGCTTGAGCAAATAAGACAACTGAAGGAGATCAAGGATATACAAATTAGAAAGGAAGAAGTCAAAGTATCTTTGTTTGCAAATGATATGAATATATATATATATATATGTATATATATATATATATATATATATATATTATATATATATACACACACACACATATACATGCATACACACAGACACACACACACAAACACACCACCCACACACACACACACACACACAACACATATACAATCTCCCTAAGAACTCCACCATGAAACTTCTACAGCTGAGAAGAAGCACTTTCAGCAATGTAGCTGGATATAAAATTAACTCACAAAAATCAGTAGTCTTTCTATACATAGATGACAAATGGACTGAGAAGGAAATTAAAGAAACTACGCCCTTCACAGTAGGTTTAAGTAATATACAACATCTTCTGTGTAACTCTAACCAAACAAGTGAATGACTTGTATGATAAATATGCTGTCATTGAAAAAAAAAAAGCTGAGAAGAAGAAGATAGAAAGATCTCCTATGCTCATGGATAGGTAGAATTAATATTGTACAAACGGCCATCTGACCAAAAGCAATCTACAGATTCAGTGTAATCACCATCAAAATGTCAGCACAATTCTTCACAGATCTTGGTGTCTACACAGAGCCTTCGTCCTTAAGTGCTAAGTGTCAATTGTATGGGAGCTGTTCTGCATGCTACCAAAGGAGAAACATAAACATCAACTCTTTACAATTTATGTCCTTTCTGCCAGGTGTGCTGCTAGTGCAATGGTGACACAAAAGTTGTGGAAATTATCTGCCAATATCTCATTTAACCTAAGACCCACCCCATGGGATGGAGCTCAAACCTAACATGGCTTCAAAAGAACGCAGCAAGAACACATATCCTAAAGACATTCTGCTCTACTCATAGAGCAGTGCCGTGCTCAGTCATCATTAGGAAAGCTGCTTCCTGCAGCAGATGTGAACCAATATGGAGGCCCACAGCCAGGCAATATGCAGAGAGAGAGGGAGAGGGAGAGGGAGGGAGGAGAGAGAGAGAGAGAGAGAGAGAGAGAGAGAGAGAGAGAGAGAGAGAGAGAGAGAGAGAGAGAGAGAGAGAGAGAGAAGAGAGAGAGAGAAGAGAGAGAGCTTGGAACACTTAGCCCTAAATGGAATCTGTCTGTCATCTATCTATCTATCTATCTATCTATCTATCTATCTATCTATCTATCTATCTATCTATCTTCCATCTATCTATCTATTCTCCTTCTATCTATCTATCTATCTATCTATCTATTTCCTTCATCCATTATCCATCCATCCATCTATTTCTATCTATCTATCTATCTATCTATCTATCTATCTATCTATCTATCTATCTATCTATCTTCTATCTATCTATCTTCCTTCCATCCATTCATCCATCCATCCATCTATTATCTATCTATCTATCTATCTATCTATCTATCTATCTATCTATCTTCCTTCATCCATTCATCCATCCATCCATCTATCTTCTATCTATCTGTCTATCTATCTATCTATCTATCTATCTATCTATCTATCTATCTACATCTTCTATCTATCTTCTATCTAATTCCTCTTCACAGGGCTGGAGGAACTTGGAGGAAGAGTAGACAGAAAGTGTAAAAGCCACAGAGGATGGAGGATATCAAGAAAACAAGCCCTCTAAACCAACACTACCAAAGCTCATACACTTTCACAGAGACAGAGGCAGCACGCATGGGTCTGCATGGGTTTGCACCAGTTAGAGCACTAAGGCTGAAAGGAGAAGTGGACACACATCTCCATCTCCAACCCAGAAGCAATCTGCAATTGATAACCAATTACAAATGACAGTTTTGTTTTCTGCAAGGGAGTCTCACTGGGGAAACAATCTACTCTTATGTGTAGGTCACATGCCCAGCAGTAGATAGCCAACAAAAACCAACTTAACAGATCTATGAGGGTTCTTTGTCTTACAAGGTCATGTCAAGGTTTTTTTTTTTCATTTTTATTTTTTCTTTTAAATTTTATTTTCTATTTTGTCTCTCTGTCAGTCTGTCTGTCTGTCTGTCTGCTTTTCTACCTGCCTGCCTGCCTGCCTGCCTGTCTGTCTGTCTGTCTGACATTACCCTACAGATCATTTGAGCTTAAATTATGGCTTCCATTTTGTGTTTTTAATGGGTATCCTGGCTATGGGAATAAGCATGTTTTTGTGTATATATCTGTTTTCTTCTTGCCTTTTCTTGGGTTCTGTTCCTCTTGTTTGTTTTTATCACATTCCAATGTTTTATGTTTTTATCTTATTATATTTTATTATTGTCTCCTGAAGCTTATTTTCTACTGTGAGACGGAGAGAGTGGATCTGGCTGGGCAGGGAAGTGGAGAGGAACCAAGAGGGAGGGGAAACATAGTCAAAATATATTATATAAAAAAAATCTATTTTTAATGAAACGACCCCCCACCCCCGCCGTCAAACCATCAAAGTCCCTGCGAGTGTGCTGAAGAGAATGCTGGGAGATGTGTAGGACTAGGCAGTGTGTAGAACTAGTCATCTCTTGAAAATTAAAGATTGATATGTATCTTATTTTTTACATAAAATGCTATAAATAAGGAGCATTAAATTGTGCATTAAAATCAGATTTCGGGTAAAAGAGTTAGATTCAGGTGAAGAGTGATGGGGTTCTGAGAGAAAAACATCAGTTCTGGGAAGGCTTGTTCTGAATATTCTGTTGGTACTGTGTACAGGCCTACAAGGTGTTCTAGGAACTGGGTATATGAAAAAAATAAAGATCTCATCCAAGCAAATATTGCTCAAATGTTTAGTTATCTACCTGTGTATGTGTACAAGTCAACCTCAGCATAAATGTTAGAGCTGTGAGAATTGTGTAATCTGGGTTGTGCTCTCTTAGAAGTAAGTAGGCAAGTGTGAAACTAGTGGGATTTTATGACACCTAATGTTTACCTTAGCTTCTGGAGACTTCTTACTCTTGAGGTTTAAAAAAGGGTCTTGGTTTACAATCTAAGTTATCTCTTGCACAGCAGTTTGAACCAGTCTCTTTAATCAGTCTTTCTGTAATGATGGCTGTGTGTAGACAGAATGAACTTACAGTATTTTTCAAAGATAGAAGTAAGGATAGCCAGCTTGGAAATTTCTCCTCCAAGCAGATAACTTAAAAGAGGAACTTTCTTGTTCTGCACTCAAGGTCTCCCAGTGCCACCTTATGGACATTTAGGAATTACAGGTAGATTTTATTTGGTACAGGAGTCATAACTGTTTCTGGAAGGTTATTTATATTCTTTAGTTGTAATGTAAGACAAAACACCCAAAGTACAATGAAAGCTTATGTTATATTTTAAAATGTATTTTGAAAAGTCTATTCTAAAGTCAGTGCAATGTTTATCTGGTGTGGGTCTCAGTCTCTTGGTGTTTAGGTAAACTAGAGATAAAGGGTGTATATGGATTATAATTTAAATTCCTAGTGCTTTATATTTTTCCCTGTTTTTTTTTTTTTTTTTTTACTGAAATTTCATTTTCTCTTTTATTATCTATCTATTATCTATCTATCTATCTACTGCTTATTATTTATTTATTTAACTTTTGAGATGTGGTCTCATTATGTATCCAAGGATTTCTAGATTGGTCTAGAACTTGTTCTGTAGGCCAGGATGGCCTCAAGCTTGTGGTAGTCCTCCGTACTTCTGTTGCTGCTGGAATTGGAGTGTATCAACACAGAAGCTGTGGGGTTTCACTCATACTGAATAATAACTTGTCTCTTACATCTGCTTTTTCTCTATGGAAGATGAATGTGCAATGGTTTAACTCAGGAAGCAGAGGGAAGGTGAGACACACAAGGTAGACAGTTTCTGGGATTCCAGGATGACTTAGATGTTTGCTTTTGAGTCTCTGTTAGAAGATGCTGCACTGAAGCTGGTGGGCACCAGAGAGTTGTAGGCTGAAAGAAGAGGAAAGACTCGCCCAAACCTTCCTTTGTTCCTCAGCAGAGGCAAAGAGATTCTGCTTTTTTACTACTGTTTGTTAGTCATCCACAGTGCCTAGCGAGGGGTTCTGTGCCGCAAACAGCTTACTCCCAGGAATCCCTGTGGTTCATGCTGCTGTTTCTTTCTGGTCTCACTCAGAGTTCCACTTTTCTGTAAGGGCCTTGTAGACCACCCGATGTGCCGCACTGCTGTGGTGCCTCTCCTTAGTCCCTTTCTTGTCAGGATAACACAGTATCCTTTTCTTCGAACATTGTACCCAGTGTATAGGATCCGAATGCCTGAGGTGCTATGGCTCTGCCGTGCATGCTCCTGCATTCTCTGGCTCTGCCCAACCTTTGGGCCTGTTGCCAAACCTCTGTGATTTAGCTGTTACTTACCTCAAACGGATTTGAGGAGTGATTGTCATATCTTCTTCCATGTAATTTGGTTCTATCATGGCAATATGAACGTTGTATCATCTGAAGTAAACTATGAAGGCCAGGGTTTGTCTGTCTTCTAATCAGAGTGCCTAGTATGGTGCTTCAGGTCCACAATAGATACGTGATAAACCCATTTGCTTTAACCTTGCCTAAGAGGCCTTGAGGGAAGAGACTGTCTTCAACTTCCGCCCTTGTCTCCTAGCTTCACTCTACTCCTTTGAGGTAAGCTTGGGAGAAGGACCAGTTCTGAGTAGCTGAGATAGAGGGTTAACCGGTCATGTTTCAAAGCATGTGGACCCCCCCCCCCGGTCCTCCCAAAAAGGAGCCACCAACTCACCTAAGAGGACAAAAATGCAGGCCAGGATGGCGATGAGGGCACCCCGACTCAAACTGACTGGGAGCATATAGGCCTCTGGGCTGCAGGACATGACGTGGCCCTCGTCATTGCAGCTGCACACTTGAATGGTAAGCGTCCCGGTGCTGCTGAGGACTGGCTGGCCGCTGTCTGCTATGAGGATGGGCAGATAGAAGACGCTCTGCTCCTGCTGTCGGAAGCCGGACCTCCTGGTCAGAATCCGAGCAGTATTATCTGATGGAGAAAAGAGAAAATGAGAATTTCTTGGAAAAGGAAGCCGGGAGGCAGGGGCAGAGTAGAAGGGGAGTGTGCTTGCTGCAGCCATGTCTACTGGTTTGGCTCAAGAACTTAGGTTTGAAAAAAAATCAAGATTTTCATTTGCTTTCAGGCAAGACCCTGAGGCCTAGGAGAGAAGCCCTTTTGTGAGAGGCTGTTTTACCCTTTGTGACATAAAGTGCCCAGGGCAAACTGACAGCCTTCAGATCTAACAAATGTTCCCTGGGAATAACTTGACAGAAATGACAATCATTGGCGATCTGTGGTCCCTGTTTGCTCAGCAGCTTGCCAAGGCTTGAGCTGCTTTCTGCCTTCAGCAAAGGAAAGCCAAGGAGACCACGTGGCCGGTCAAGATTGCTTATTTTTGGTATTTGGGCTGGAATTCACGTCTTTTGATATTTTCTTTTATGCCTCTCACTTGGCTTCACCAACTTCCTGAAGAACCTGCTCATTTCTCAGAAGCACATGTTAACCCTTGGTTATATGACACAGTGTGTAATTTCTGCTGGCCTATGGGCTGAGGTAGACAATTAATATGAATTTGGTGAGTTCTATTCTTTCAAGTTTTTAAATTCTATTTTTATGTGCCTGGTGTTTTACCTACATGCATATTTGTATACCACTTGTGTGCCTGGTGACTGCAGAGGCCAGAAGAGGGCGTTAGATCTCCAGGAAGTGGAGTTACAGACGATTACAGCCTGTCATCTGGGTGCTGGGAATCGAGCCTTTGTCCTGGTAGAACAGCAAGTACTCCTAACTGCTGAGTCATCTTTTCAGCCTTGGTAAAAGTTATTATTTTCCTTTCTATTTAAAAAGTAAACATTTTAATTAAGAGATAATCATATATCTTTTTGAGGTATAGGGTGATGTTTCAGTATATTTGTTATTACATAATGATCAACTCAGGGCATGTAGGCAAACCTTTTTGTATGTGAGTTATTTACTTAGGCGTATAAGTTTGTTTGTATGCACATGCATGTTCACATGTGTGTGGAGCCCAGAGGACATTTGGGGTGTTTTCTTTGCTCTGCAATTTATTTATTATTTATTATTTATTTATTTATTTATGTATATGTATTTTTGAGACTGTCTTTCACCGAACCTGAACATTTCCTCTCCAGTTTGGACAGATTGGCCACCGAGCTCTGGAAATCCACCTGTTTCCCTCTGCTCAGAGCTAAGCTTAGAGACATGCACTGCCCCAGCTGGCTTTTACAAGTGTGGAAGGCCTCTGAATGCAGGTCCTCACACTGTACTGTAAGCCTTTACTCACTAAACCATATCCCCAGCCTATCCACTACTCTAAGCTTAGCCTCAGTGGTGTGTTAGCTGGTTTTGTGTCTGCTTTACACAAGCTAGACTCGTTTTGGAAGAGAGAATTTTAACTGAGAAAATGCTCCCACCAGACTGGCCTAGGGTGCAATTTTCTTGGTTGATGATGGATGTGGTATTGGTCAGCACACTGTGGGCTGTGGGTTCTGGGTGCTAAAAGAAAGCATGCTAAGTAACCCATGGGGAACGAGCTCCTAATTACTGTTCCTCTGCGGCCTGTGTAACAGTTCCTGACTTCAGAGTCCTGCCTTGAGTTCCCATCTGATTTCCCTCGGTGATGGAGTGACCTAAAAGTTGTAGATGAAATAAAGTCTTTGCTCATCAAGTTCTTTTTGGTTATGGTGTTCTATCTATCACAGCAGTAGAAACCCTAAGACAGTGGCCAACACTTGTTCAGATAGTTATAATTGTGTCCAGCTTTGACATGGGTTTACTTTCATTTGATCTTTCTTCTCAGTTCAAAATGATAGCAATCAGTTACTAGTATTGTAGTATTATTTACCTTCTTACCACACAGCCCAGCCTCTGCCTCCCTCACTCAGCTTCACACCTAAATACTTATCCTTCATAATTTTATTTTAAAATCAATTTCTCTAAACAAAACTTGTATTTAATTTTTGTTTTGCTTTAATTTAGCCTAGATCATGAGGATTTTAAAAAAGGCTGACCTAGAGCTGAAACAGCAGCAGCAGCAGCAGCAGCAGCAGCAGCAGCAGCAGCAGTAGCAGCAGCAGCAATAACAACTATGGCAACACAACCAAAAACCACACCCATAAGTTTTTATTACATGGCAGAGACTGAGGTCTTTTGCAATGTTTTCATTAAAAGTGATAATTAGATCTTTAATATCGTTTTTGGAAAGAATAGTTTTTGCTAAGGTGACAGCTTTGGTGTGTGTGTGTGGTATATTTTCCGAATAAAGAAAAGATGAGAACATGGTTTTGAAACTTTAAATTATTCTACACATATAATCCATTTCACATTTTGAGACTGAGAAAGAAAGGCTGGAGATGCTGGGATGTGGCGTGCCTTTGTAATCCCAGCACTTGGGAAGCAGAGGCAGCAGGACCTCTGAGGCCACCGAGGGTCTGTATTGTAAATTCCAATCCAGTGAGTTTATATAGTGAGATCTGCTTTCTAAAAGCCAATGCCAAACAAAAGGATAAAGGAGAGAAAGGACAGGGTGAGGATATTGCTTGGTGGTAGAGGGCTTGCCCAGCATGTGCAAGGCCTTGGGTTTAATCCACAGTTCTCCCCAAGCCTTACTGAAAGGCTTTACTGTATTGTAAAAGAGGGACACGGGTATTGGAGGCACATCATATTGGAAGTGGGTCCTAGGAAAAGAAACCTGTGTGATAAACTGTCAAATGGAGATTAAGAGTTCACAATTCCTGTTGAAGAGACACTGGCTTCTGGTTCGGGAAATCTTTTCAGAGACAAGTCACCTCCTTTTGTTACAGTCCTGTGTATTTGCCCATCTTTATTGGATACTGCTTCTGTGAACAGGTGCCCAAAGTCACCTTTAGGAAACTTGCCGCCTTTTGTTGCATGTTGCTGTGGTGTTAGTTCTGCGAATATGGATGAAGGAGTGACACCTGGCTAAAAGTTTGAAGAAAAAAAAGTAATGCCCGTCTCTTCTCACCCTGGGGATTCTGTCATAAAGCCAATTCTGAGGAGGGAGAAACTACTGTTTATAGGAGGATTTTTCTATAAAACAGGTAAGTGAATCATTCAAAAGTTTGACTCAAAAAAATTCTTGGGGGAGGGGCTAGGGAGAGCAGATGGCTATTGCGCAAACTGCTAACAGGGTGGAGATCAGAATTTGAGCTCCAGCACTTGCACAGATTCGAGGCGTGGTGGTCTAACCTCAGTGCTCAGGAGGTGCAGGAAGGATCCCTGGAGCAAGATGACTAGTTACATTAGCTGAATCAAGAAGCTCTGGGTTCAAGAGAGTGGTCCTGCCTTAGTGTGTAAGGTTGAGCGTGATCAAGGAAGAGACCTGTGGGGCCTAGAAAGATGGTTCAGGAGTTAAGAGCTCTCACAGAAAACCTAAGTTCTGCTCTCAGTACCCACTCCAGATTCAGGGGATCTGATGCCTTTGCCCCCTCCCCCAACCCTATCTGACATACATGTTATTAAAAATAAAAGCCAAAAGGAAAATATCTGATGTCAACCTCTGACACATACACTATCCATGTGTGCCCATACATGTGAACATAACACATACACACACAAATAAACACAAAAAATCTCAAGATATTTAATTCTTTCTATAGACATTTTATGGTAATTAAAAGACTGAAGAATAGTTCTATCTATGAGGCTATAGCAATATCAAATATTAAAGTGATGTCTGAGAGGAAGACAAGCTGTGACTAATGTTGACATTTTTGTTACCCTTTGTTTACTTGTTACAAAGTCACCCTTAGGATGACCCTGTTGAAATCCAGAGAAGTGAGGACACACAAGTCAAGCCGTTGGCTGTAGAATTAACCAAAGATTCATCTGACAGGTGAATGCTTGATTTCAGTTATTCTGACCTTTCCAAGGAAATCCGGCGGAAAAATGAAAGTCCCTCTTTTCCCTATTTGAGCCCCAGGAATATGCTAAGCCTGTGAACCCCTCTGCCCATCGGTGTTTGTTGGTGGGCAGTCTAATTCGCAGCAGAGATGTAGTAGAGAACACGGAGTTTTTGCAATGGGAACCCACCTGAGTAAGTTTTTCTGAGCTAGAAAGTTGTTTGAAGCAGGTATGGTTGTGGATGACTGTAGTCTCAGCACTCCAGAGCCTTAGGCAGGAGGACCATGCATTCCAGGCCAGCGTAGGTTACTTTGCCAGATTTGGTCTCCATAGAAAAAAATGTTTGAATTCTGTGAATACTATTATGTTCTTGTATTTGCATTTTACCACTGGGGCTGTTGCTGCATGCTGCTGCTACTAATGTGGCTGCTGCTGCTACAGTTGCTTGCTGCTGCTGCTGCTGCTGCTGTTACTCTTTCCCTTAGCCTTACCTCCTTTGCTGTGGAGCTTTGTACTCCTCCTTCCCTGCTTTTATTGGTTTTTAAATTTTTGATTAGAAATGTTTCTTCAGGTTTGTTCTCTTTCTCTAGGAGACTTTTTTTCCTTAGGCTGTTTTTGTCTTTATAGAAAATGTAAACATAGTTGCTCTGATTTGGACTAAAGAAAGGAAATTTACCACTGCACCTTGAATAGTGTTTTCACAGGCATCAAATAAATGTTTGTCAGCTAACTGAGCAATGAAAGCTGTAGAGACAGCAGAGGGCACTCTTTGTCTTGTGCTATGTAACAAAAACTGGCAGCTCAATCGTAATGTCCTTCCCGTATAGAGTGAAAGACAAGTTATAATAGTATACTCAAAATGTCCATCTTGAGTAGCAGAAAAGCATAGATAGCCATGTCCACCTGGTTACCTTGGTTGTCCCTGACCGTGAAGTTGGGGTTGTTAGCAGCCTCAGGAGCCAAACTGTAGTAGAAATGTTGACCATTGTGAGGGTCATCTTGATCTACGGCACTCACTGTCTGGATCAGCTGAAGGAGGGACATGAATGAATTCAGGGTGAGTTGGAGGCAAGGAAAAGCAAAGTCTAGTGAAACCCTAAACCTAGAGTGCAATAGTAAGTCATTTGCCCAGTCAGATGTCCTGAAACTAACCTGGAAACCCTCCATGTCATCACACAGCTTAGAATTAACTAAGCATATTCCTGATCTTGATTATATTAATAGGCAGAGGATAAACTTGCCTAAATGCTTCAGCTACACTACTCCCACAGCTTGGCCAGTTACTTTAAAGTGTTGTAGACAGAAGACAGTGAAGGAACCATGGACTGTCACAAGGTCCCGCATACTCCGTACACCACAATGAATATTTGGTAGCTATGTTGCTATGGTGGAGAAGCCTCTGCTTAAGAGTAATCACTACCTAGAAAGCAAATGAAGAGGGCGGTTTAAGCGATGGAATGTGGATTCAAGGAGGACGGGCCACAGAACAGTCATGTTTTGTTAGGAGGAAGGAAATTAGAGAAGATGTAGTGAATATGCTTGCTCATCAGGGTGGGAAGCAGATTGTAGTCAGAGGTATGAGGGTGTAGCTCAGCTGGGAAAAACAAAACAAAAGAAACAAGCAATCAGAGTTTAGTGTAAGAGAGATAAGAATGCTTCCCCTTGATCCCTCTGGCCATGCTCTAGTCTTCCCACAAGATTCTTCAAAGGAATACCTTTCATGAAGGCTATGAAAACTCATGGAAAAGCAGTAAAAAAACAGGGTGTAATAGATGGTTGGAGCATTAGTTGGTAGTGTGTAGGGGATGGGGTATGGAAAGGGTTTTTATTAGCTGGTTTCCATTGTGTACTCTAACATGCCTATTTTAGATGATCCTAGTCAACTCGGGCCTGGTCTTGTAAACCTGTCATTTCTGCTGGAAATGCTGTTTTTCTTCCAGGACAGAAATGACTATATCAAATTCAGCTTGAGGGCCCAGGTGGGCTTTTAAGATTTTTACAGCATGCTGAAGGTTAGAGGGGCAAGGGATTTCCGTGTACTGTTCAGATCCTCAAAGGACTGTTGCTCCGCTCTTCACCTGCCTCTCTCATCAGGGATTACCCTTATTGTGCTAGCCACCCTACCCATAGTTACCACAGCCTTCCAGGGCAAAATGCCACCAGTGATGAACAGATTCTGGGGAGAATAAAGGCTTCACTCCCCCTTAAACTTGGGAAAGCTCTTATTTTAGAACGTTGTGAGGATGTTAACGTATCTTTATTGCAGCTAGATTTTATTTTGCTTAGTCCTCTGCCTTTTCTTTCTATAGTTCTGAAAAACATCATGTTTCAGAACATAGCTGAATGTTGAATCTGAAGGTGCACGGAATGCAGTATAGCAAGACTAAGGGCCGGGAGCGACGGAGTGAGTCACACATGGTTCAGGTTCAGACTCAGTGCTGCTCACATCTCAGGTAACATTCACCCTAGCTCCATGGAGGACAAATCCTGTATTTTTATTTTGATTGCCAAATGTAAAGAGATGAAATGTTTCTTAGGGAATGTTTTGAATACATTTTAGAATGGAAACATTTTAACAGTCGTAAAACTGTATATTGTGAGATGGGACTTTGAAGGGTAGGTAGGCAGTGTGATGGGGTTCATGGCGGGAGCACCCTGGCCAGCTCTATTGCTCTCCTTCTTCTGAGACTCCTTAGCCCCACTTGCATAATTTCTTGTTTAGTACTCTACAGTCTTCCATCTGTAGCCATCAGGCATGCGTTTCACTGTTGTGTGCCCTTCATCCACTATGAGGAAGAGGATAACACACACACACACACACACACACACCACACACACACAGATAAGGTTAGGTGTTGTCTTGGGCTGAAGATGACAAATGGGGATAGGCTTGTGACATTGTCCCCTAACTCCAAGTCACCGATAAACTACTTCAAACACTTTCACAAAGGCCATTAGCATGTCCTTGGAAGTGGAGGACAGACATGGCTCCAAAAGCAGGAGTGGTGGTTAGATGTTACGCTCTTGACATAGTGTAGCTTTGTCCCAGCACCTTCAAGACAGAAAGTGGAAAGAGGGGCTTCCTTCATTGTGCTACTTAGCATCCTCTAAGTTCATGACTAAATTTAGACTCTTTTGCCATGGCATAAAATATACTTGTATTAAATTTTATTTTACAGTAAAACAAAAATATGCCATATTATGTATAGTAATCAAAAAGCTTGGTAGCAAACTTTTTTTTTAAAGCTCAAAACACCTAGTCAGAACTTTGAAAGCCCAACTCACCGGTAGAGCTTGTCCTCCTCAACACAGTGTCTTCTGTATTGTATCTTTCTCTGACCTTGCTTCATGTGTAATATAATGTACCAAACTGCAGGCTTGTTAATGTGATTCTTTACAGCCATTACGATGGACCTGCCTTGTTCAACGAAGCTTTTATTGTAACTATTATTAGGTGGATAATATCTTAGGCCTTCTTAAACTAGAACTTTAATAAATATGGAAATACAATTATCGGAGAATTGGAAAAAGCTTTTAAGAGTGATGCTGACTACTGCACCACGTTATAAGAATCAGTCGTCGAGGTCAGTTTGGATTTGAATCACTGCAGGGCTCTTGGCTTTCCAGAAACAAAGTCACTTTCTTTGGATAGAAGACAAAGAAATGTTGGGCTAAGGATGTTGAAAGTTCAAGTAAATGTTGGTTTAGAGACACAGCTTTGTGCAGAGGGCATTGGGTGATGGTCCAGGTGAGGGGTAAACATGAGTACAAAGCTGCGTTGTAGTCAGAGCCTGACCATATCTGGTCAGATGTGGACTTCTTAACTACTAAACTTTAATAATAGATGACCTTCATCCATTTGTTCTACTGGAATTTATAGGACCACAGTATATGCTCTAAGATGGACATTATGACCCTTAGTGGAAGAAGGAAGCATGGGATAGCAGGAGAAGGAAGGAGGGGTAGAAGAACAGGAAGAGGGTGTCTAGTGCCTGACAGATGCCCTGATATTTGGCCACTGGAATTATAGTGCTGGATGCTTCTTAGTCAAATCATTTGGAATTTGAAACACCAGGTTAGGTTTAGAAACATACTTTAAAAATATGTTTGTGAAGTTTGATAGAGCTAGGGTTACTTCCATAACCAGAAATTTATTCTGTGAGTCAAGTCACAAGAACTATAAAAGCACTATTCAGACCACAAAATGTAATTTATCCTCCAAGTGGTTGTCTTAATAAATAAGTGACTAGAACCTGATATAAAGAAATTGGAGACTTCATTTTCTATTCCACACTTTCTGGTGTGGACATGTTGATCATGATGAATTCAGCAATTGTGTAGTTAGTTTTATGCCAACCTGATCTAAAATAAAGTCATTTGGGAAGAGGGACCTTCAATTGGGAAAATGCTTCTGTAAGATTGACCTATAGCCAAGTCTGTAGAACATTTTATTGATGAGTGACTGATATGCTAACCAGCATGTTGTTAGTAGTACCATCCCTGCAGAGGTGGTCCTGGATTGATAAGAAAGCAGGTCGAGTCAGCTACGAGGAACAAGTCATTAAGCAGCTCCCTCATGGTCTCTGCATTGGCTCCAGCCTCCAGTGTCTCTACTGCTTGAGTTACTGCCTTGATTTCTCTCAGCAAGGGACTATTACCTGAAAGTATAGGATAAAATGAAGCCTTTCCTCCCTAGATTACTTCTGGTTAAGCAGTTTATTATAGTGATAGAAACCCTCCCTACAGCAGTTAACAGTTACCTTTGTACATCTGGGGTTTACCAAGGCTTACCTGTCCTGCTTTGGCATTTTCACAGATAAAAGCTTCATAGAATCTGGGGAACTCTGGAGCGTTGTCATTCACGTCGAGAACTTTGATGGTGACAGCAACACTTCCCACTTGGGAGGGATTGTCTAAAGAGAACAGAAGGAACAATGACGGTGAGAACTCAGCAAGGCAGAAAGACAGCTGTGTCGATGTGCTTTGTCACGGAATGGATAAAATGTGGAAACAGTAACATGCTCATAGGACACGTGTTCCCTGTTGAGAGTGTGACAACGCACACGCTGGGACAAGGACGTGTCTTCTGTGCGGGTGTTTGTCATTAGGGACTATAAGGAAAGGACAACGGTTCACTCATTGGGTTTTTCTTCTTCTTGCTATGCTTTTGGTATTCTATTTATTTATTTTAGATGACAATATTTTCATGTACATATATGAGTAGGCATCCCTGCCACTGCTCATGTGTGGAGTTAGTTCTGTCCTTTTCCCTTCATGTGGGCTCCAGTGTACACTGGCCATGAAGCTTGTGAGCGCCTGAACTCCCGAGCTCTCTCACCAGTCTGTTATTTTTATTTTTTAAAAAGAAGCTTTTATGATTTTCATTTCTCTTGGAATGCTCTTGTTTTGTTTATATGTTTTCATGTTTAAGATTTGTTATGCATATGACTGTTTTGCTTGCATGTAAGTGCACCGTGTTTGTGCCTGGTACCTGTGGAGGTCAGAAGAGATGGTTGGATTCTTCAAGATTGGAGTCACACATGAGTGTGAGCCATCATATGAGTCCTGGGAATGGAACTTGGATTCTTTACAAGAGCAACAAGTGCTCTTAACCATTGGTCTGATTCTCTAACCCTACATATTTTCTTTTATTGTACAATAGTATTTTAAACTGCCTTGTTTTCTCTCTTGATCTTTATAATATTCTTTCCCTTTTCCTTTTATTTAATCTTACTAATTCATCTTTCCTCTCATCCAACTTTATTGCTTTTTATTACTTTTTCACTTATATGATTAATTAAAATGTGTATGGATGTATGTCTATGCATATGCATGATGACTGTATAATTCACATAATGCCATGCATGGTATTGTGTGTGGAGGTCACAGGACAGTTTTGTAAACTCAGTTCTCTTCTTCCATTTTCATGTGGATTCCAGAATCAAACTCTTGCTTTTGTGGTAAATGCATTTACTGGTCAAACCATCTTGCTAGCCTTAATACATCTACTTTCTGTGCTTATAGATTACTCTACATTATTTCTTCCACTTGCTTGTTTATGTATCAGTGATAGAGTAGTTTGTTATCACCCCTTTTCTGCTTTAATCTTAGTACTACTAAAGTGGCCTATTTTTCCTCTCTTGAGTGGTACTGGAATTAAGCCCACAAGAAATGACTGCTTTCCAAACCCAATAATAAACTGGAAAAGATAACTATACTAACAGATGTATAAATTACAAAATAGAAACACAGTTATGAAGAGGTAGGTAGCATGCTTTGCCAAAGATCATATGGTATTAATAACTGAATCCAGAAACATTGAAAGAAATAGTTAAAGTACCGCACAAAGAATTCATTTGACTGCTGGTTTGCAAGAAGATACAAACAAGTAGACAATGAGATAAAGCAGAGTTTAGAGCCTGAATAAGAAAGCTAAATTCAACAAGAAAATTGAGATTTTGATGGAAAACATACCATTATACAACTATTGTAAATGAAAAACAATATGTAAACAACATTCTAAAAAGTATCACTTTCAACAACTAGATTAAGTAGAAGAAAGAATATCATAGATTGAAGATGAAGTTGGCGAAATTCTATCAATAATGCTATCAATAATGAAATAAATGGCCACAACCACAACTCTCAAGAACTATGAGACATGGAGAAGAGAGCAATTATAGAAATTTATAAGGTAGAGGGATCTGAGGTCTAATCTAAAGCACAGGAAACCTAGTCAATAAAATTATTGTAGAACATTGCAAGAAATCAACATGTAAGTTCAAAGGACATTTAGAGCACTGAGTAGCCATGTCCAGTAAAGGAACCATCATCACAGTTATAATTCTGAGACTACACAGCGACAAATTGAGTAAAGACTGCAGGAGGTAATCCCTGACTTCAAAAGGGCAAACCCATCAGAGTAGCACCAGACTCTCCATTAGGGACCCCAAAGCCAGGAAAGCATGGAGTGATTATTTGAAAATAATCATTGAAACTAAATAAATGCCAACAGAAATTACCCTTGTTCAACAAAGCTATTGTTCATTGAAATGAGCATCACGGACATAAACTAAAACAGTTCTTGACCACTCAACCCACATTGCAGAAGATACTTAAATGAATATTATACACGCGAGAAAGAAATATAGTCCTGAACATGGGAGGTCAAAAAGGATAGATAAGTTTTGTGAGATGAGTAAATAAATGAGCAGAAGTGAATGGAGACAGACCCTGTCATGCCCAACGCAATACGGCTGAAATGGGCAAGAAAGAAAAATCAAGCAGTATTAAAAGCCAGTGAGAAAAACAGTGAACATTTTATAGGCATCGGACAACTTTTCTAAAAATAAATGTAAGTTGCTTTAACTTTTCTATTAAAAAATACAGACTAGCTGATTGGATAACAGTAATAGCAACAACAACAAACAATAAAAGATGACTGCTTTTTGCAAGAAACTCATTTCATACGAAAGGTGCAGGAACTGGAAATGAACGATAGAATTACAAACCCCTAACAAGCGAAATCTGGAAACAAATGCACATAGTTAAAGTATGCTTTAAGTTTAACTATAAGAGGTAAATAGGGTCACTGCAAATTAGAAAGAAGAGCAATCACTTAAGAAGATAAAATGTTTGTAGCTAGGCATAGTGGTTTATGCCTTTAATTCCAGCATGGGGGTAACAGAGGCAGGCAGATTACTTTGAGTTTGAGGGCAATCTTTTTTACCTAGCAAGGTCTAGGACAGGCCAAGGCTACACAGTGAGATTCTGCCTCAAAAAAAAAAAAAAAAAAAAGAGAGATTGAAAAATGAAGTATTATATATATATATATATTATATATATATATATATATATATATATGCCTTGTATATTAGTGCACATAGTTTCATAAAATAGGCATTATTGGGCATAATAGGACAGAAAGATCCAGATATAATAACAGTGAGTGACATCAATATACCAGTTATAGATCATCTAGATTTAAAACATTCTAAAAATTTCAGAGTTAAGCCTCCCCACAGATCAAATGGCATTTTCTAAATATCTACATAATATTTCACCCAACATATGTATAATATACACTCTTTTAGTAGCATATGGAACGTTCTCAAAAATAAAGTTAGATTACAAAAAAAAGTTCTAACAAATACAATAAAAAACACCTAGAAATCAATAGCAAGACAACCTATAGAAACTTGAAATTGAAATTAAACAATGTATTCTTCAATAGTCTTTGGGTTACTGAAGGAATCAGAGAGGAAATGATAATAATAAATAATAATAAATAATAATAATAACCCTAGAATCAAAACAAAAATGGGAAATGGGAACAGAACTTACCAGAACTTTAAGGATGCAGCAAAAGTAGTTCTAATACAGTTGTTTGGGTTTTTTTTTTTGTTTGCTTTTGTTATTTTTGCTAATCTGAAACTTGAAAAGAACAAAGCTATAGTTTTGTGATTCTGCTTCTTAGAACTGGTATTACTGTTAGAAAGGAGTTTTTTTGCTCCAGGCCTTCCCAGTCATAAACGTAATGATTCAATTTCTGACTCATATAGAATTATTTTACATAAAACATTGGGACTCAATGATGTACCTCAACGATAAAATGAACTAAGGACTAAATCACACGATCATTTATTTGTAGAACATATAGTTTCAGTTTCTCCTGGAACATGTTGATTGATACAAGGTCTAGACACTTGCTATATCTTTACGTTTTGTAACTCTGGGGAGACCAATAAATTATGTTACTTACTCATTTCCATAGCAAGGACAGTTATATTATGCCAGGAAAACTCTTCTCTGTCTAGTGGTCTTGCAGTCATTAGAGCACCTGTTGTAATGTCAACATAGAAAAATCTTCCTGGGTCGCTGCCTCTGTCAATGGAGTATCTGCAAAGATAGGGATTACGTACCTTATTTTCATTTGGATAAACACGAGAGCATAGCACACGAGGGAACTGAGAATATACACAGTGTAAAAGATGATTCAGTCACCTCTGCACTGTGAATATGTGGAGCAGTTGGATTTATCATGCTTAAGAGAAACAAAGGAACTTTTTTTTTTACTACTTAAAGTATCTTAAAATGAAATAAACGGAGCACTGGGAACCTTATGGCAGATTTAATTTACATAAAAAGCAATTTATGCTATTTAAAGCTTAAAACTGCTCCAAGAATTTTGGAACGCCCTCAATCTCAGCCTCTATTTATATGTGTTTGAAATTCAGCTAAGTTCTCAAATGCTAATGGGAAACTTGGAAAAGAGCAAAGCTGTAGTCTTGTGGTTTTGCTTCTTAGAACTGTATCACTGTTGGGAAGGGAAGCTTTGCTCCAGGCCTTCCCAGTCATAAACAGGTAATGATTCAACTCCTGATTGACACAGAACTTACCATCCGAAGGTTCCTTATATAGGAAGTTTTTAGCGGGATGAGCAGGTATGTTTAGGTTGTTGGTTGTAAATACAGCAGCTTTGTGCATTTATTGGGAATAATCTGCTGGAGCTATCATATGATCTTCAAAATCTGTAGACCACTATAAGCAGATGTTCAGTAAAACAAAAGCCACTGTTTGCTTAGGTCACAAACACTTGTTCCCACTGCATGTGTTAGTTGGATCAATGTACATTTTATGTAGGAAAAGAAGGGTCCTTACAGGCACTTAGGCTGGACAGTCTCAAACCTCTGCAAAGGAAGAATTACATGACTCCTTTTGCTGCTGCTCTGTCTTTTGACTCTTTAGTGAACTTGGTTGTGAGTAAGATCTCTAATTCTTGTTCAGTCTGATTTGGCACCCTGGTTCCCTCTGTTCACCAGTACTATCTCATCTGCCCTCCATCTTGGGATGCTCGTGAGTCAGGATGTTTCAAAATAAGGGATTTTGATAATTGATTGAGTACCACCATTGAGAGTCTCGTGTATGTCTTGGTAAAGGTTAGCAATTCGTTATTTTTATTGAGAGATTACGGACTTTAGGATACAATTAAGATTTCTCTATCTTGTAGAATTAAAAATAGACTAATTAATATACACATCATCTCATATTATTTCTTTGTTGAAAAAGCATTTATAATCTACTTTCCTGTGAATTTGAAATATTCAGCATGCGATTAACTAATTACCATTGGTACAGTAGATCCCTAGATCTTCCTGTCTAACTGGAACTTTGTTTCCCTCAGTCAAAAATATCCTTTTCTATCAGCCTTGCTGGCCCAAGTCTATACTAACCATTTCCCTTTTCTGTCTGTTCAACATTCTAGATTCTACATTTAGATCATGAGCTATTTGCCTTTCTGTGACTGGCTTATTTCACACACATAACGTTCTCTAGATTCATTTGTGTTACTGTAAATGACAGAATTTCCTTCTTTTTTAAAGGCTGAGTGGTATTCTCTTGTGTATGTATAAAATACCACATTAGAGAATCCATTCATCTGTTGCGAGCACTTTGGTTGTTTCTGTATCTCTGCTTTGTGAATAATATGGCAGTTAACATGGAAATGAAGCTGCTTCTTCTACATATTGATTGTAATTCCTTTGGATATATGCCCAGAAGTGGGATGGCTGGATCCTATGATAGTTCTAGTGTTTTGAATAATCACCACATTGTTTTCTAAGGTGGCTGTGCTAACTGGTATCCCCACCACAAGGTACAGTTTCCCTTTTCTGAACATTGTTTTTATGCTTCATCCTTTGGGGAATGTCCATTCTAACGGGTAAGCTCCTTCTCATTTTGACTCATTATGGCTTTCCCATATATTTGCAAGGCTCTTGTATATTTTGAAAAATTGTCTGTTCAGATACTCTGACATTTCTGAAAATAAGATTATTTGTCCTGGCATCAAAATACATCACAAAGCCAAAGTTATCAAAACATTGTAGTATGGGCATAGAATGGAGACATGGATCAAAGGAATGAGGGTAAAAGCCTAGAAATGAATGCATATACGTTGGGTGCATAAGATTCTTGTGCCTATAGATCTCCAGAGAACATAGGATATTAAGCACCCAGGATTGTTCTTTGAAAGAGAAGGACATACAACCTGTTTTTCCAGAAAGGTGGGAATTGGAGGTGGGTGGTTAATAGTCTGGTGACCTATGTTATCTGTCTGGTCAGGTCTCATTAAACACCCCAACCAGGACTGGATGTGGCTAGTCATCTAAATGACCTTACCTCCAGGGGCTTCCCGTGCTCCCACAACCAGGACAGAGGCAGTTAAAGTCTAAAATGACCTCTACACTAACTGTATGATGGAGACCAGCCAGAGTCTTCCCTATTGGTCTTTAGAACCCATCTCCTGGAAGAAATTACATGTGCCTCGAACTGAGTTTTAATGCAATTATAGTTCCTTGTGCACTGGAGATTGTATTACAACAGGAAACTTTCCCCCAAACTGTAATGTTTTAAACACACTGACTATGAACTGCCTGGCATCAGACTCCTTAAGTCAATCTGAACTGAGTGTTTCATTCTCATCTCTGCACAGTTTGAATCTTTACTTGGACACCTGCAGGCTCTGCCTCACATATATTTACGATCAATCCGTTCATTTTTTTGGAAACTATAACAAGAATACATAATGGGGTGAAAGAATTGACCTTGATGACTAGTATTTGGAAAATTGGCTGTCCACATACAGAATGACCCTTACCTGGCCTTTCTCACAATAAGCGAATGAAGTAGAGACTTAAGATCTGAAACTAAATTTACTAGAAGAACGTTACATAACATTGGTCTGAGACGTGATATTTTGGATATAACCATAATGTCACAGAGGCAGAAAGAGCAAAAGTAAACAAAGGAAATTGTGCCAAACTGAATAGTGTACACGGCAAAGGAGACAATCAAAAGATGAAGAAAACCCAAGGTTTGGGGGAAGTATAAGGAGCTAGTGTTGAAAATACACAAGAATCCTGTTCTTCCGAGGCCAATGACGGTAATAACTGGCGTGTGTGTTTAACAGTAGTCACCGCGCTGTGCATCTAATACACAGCTTCTTTTAACATTCTCATATCTTTGGAAAATTATCCTAACCATCAGATAAGCAAATTGAAGATTAGGAAAGTTAAGTCACTTTCAACCCAGATTAAAATCTAACACCATTCTTACTGTGGCATTTCCTTATGGCTGTTACTCACTGTGCTTATCAGTATCGCATTTTAAAGCTGGACGGAGACAACGGAGAACAAAAAATGTTGAGTTCAAAGTTTTAAGAAAGTTGGCAGAAATTGCAGTCTGTTTTAAAGTTCTTGAGGTGAGGAAACTGCAATTTTCTTAAGAGTTTAATTTAAATTATATGTGTATATACTGTGTATCCTTGTGGGTGTGTGTGCACGTGAACAGGTTCCTGCCAAGGCCAGGGGAAGGCACTGGATCCCTGGAGCTGGAGCTAAAGGCAGTTGTGAGCCACCTGATGTGAGTGCTGGACCCACACTTGGTCTCTCCTCCAAAACTGGAATTTTGATAGTAAGAACATCTGAAGTGCAGCGTTTTGCATACTGCAGCTTGGTGAGTTGTGAATTAATATGGTGATTGTGGTTAGCATCAAAGAAAATGAATGCCAATTATCACATGTAATGAGGGCAAATATTGATGTAAAGCCTTTTATTTACCTGCCTATCTACCTATCTATCTATCTATCTATCTATCTATCTATCTATCTATCTATATCCTTCTATCATCTATCTATTATCTATCTATCTATCTATCTATCTATCTATCTACTATCTACTATCTACCTATCTACTATCTATCTATCTATCTATCTATATCTTCTATCATATCTCTATCTATCTATCTATCTATCTATCTATCTATCTATCTATCTATCATCTTATCTTTTATCTATCATCTATATCTATCTATCTATCTATCTATCTATCTATCTATCTATCTATCTGATATGAATGTATATGAAAGGCTTTTCTTCAAATGTATACATTTCTTTGGAGATTCAAGATTGCCACGCAGAGTTCAGATTTAAAGAAGAAGCAGACGAGTCAGAGCTAGAGAAGTTAGATAACTTGGATTATGAATTGAGATGAAATGGCTTCTGTTATGATGTCTTAAATCTTAAGGAATTTAAGGAAGCCAATTAACCTCTCTGCCTGTGATCCTGTTTAAGGAACATGTATTATTTGCTTGGCTTAACATATCAAATGTAATGAGTCACCAACCGGTCCTCATAATAACACCACTGGCAGGATTATTATCATTTCTGTTTTATAGATAAGAACATCTCGAGGCTTAAGAGGCTAAGTCACTTACTCAAGACCACACTACTGTGAATCAATTCTAGACAGTTCAGCTGATGTCTAGCACTTTAGCCACCCTACCAGTGCCTTACTGACATACAAATTATAGAAGATTGCCCAGGAACACAGCTTTACCTCTTCAAGATTAGACAGGATACAAATGGTTACTTTTTTAATAAAAAAAACTTGTGTACTTACAAGATAGTTTTAAAATAAGCTCAAGTGTGGTATTTTTCTGGGTATACTTGTAATTTAGCCTCAAAGTTTATCAGCTGCTTTAAGAGTTGAATTTTCTTTTAGGAAATAGAAGTTGGATAATGAGATTCTAATCTTTTAGCTCTCAGACACATGAAAAGCCCCACAGTTGGTCCACAGAGCACAAACTAGATGGAAGCTCTCCAGGCTATAGGTTTATTTCTGGGGTTCGGGGGAGCAGCCCATTAGGAACCAGAAACCTACCCCCACCATGGCAGTTGTCACAGATGGCATGGGACATGGAGTGATAGAAATAACCAAGTCACAGGACCCCTGACAGCACTGCCTGGTCGACACAGCAGGAGCCTGCCTTAGGGAGCTTCTCTCATCAAGTAGAATCCCCCTTCAATTTCCCAAGCGAGGCTACAGTGAGGGGATAATGGCCTTCATTTCTCTGAATGGGGCACTGGGCCAATTTCCAGGGTGCAGGAGAGCAAATTGAAAGTTCAGATACAGATGGAAAATGAGAAAATTGGGATGTAGCAGTGGATCTTCTAGGTGGTTTTCCTGTCTCCAACTGTAACGTTCTTACCTATTAGGAGCGGAATCTGCTTAGCACACACATGCAAACGCTGCCTTGAGCAGACAGTATTGACATTTGTCTGCTTGCATGAGGGCATGAATATGCTTGCTGGATTCACACACTTCAGGGTGTTACAAATAACCTGCCTTATCTATACCAGGCGAAGCTGGTTTTAGTTGCTAAATGGCTCAATATCCTCCTAACTTTCTTTCTTTTTTCTTTTTTTTTCCAAGTATTTATCAATGATAGAGAGGATCTAAGTATTGTAGTTTTCCTATGCAAATAACTAAATCTACAATGTTTAGGGTCTTACCAGTGAGGGTGTGTGTGTGTGTGTGTGCATCTGATTGCATTTAGTCTCTTTGACATGTTACTTGCCAGTGTGACTCCTAATTAGATCTTGTTTCCTGTGATTATCACATAGAGTTATACAGTCAAAATCTGGGAGAGATATGGAAATATATTGTCCAGTTCATATTCCATTTTAGAACTTAGATGTTTCATTTACATTTGTGCTTGTTTTGTCTCCGCCATGAGACTTTATCCTCTACAGTAGTCCTACGTTACCTTCTTTGACATGAAAACTAACTGCTATATCATAAAATAATAGTTATATAATTAACCAGTCATGATCACAAAGTATATAATCATGTTTTTCTGAAAATATAAATTTATGATACAGCTGTTTCACTTTTGTTTTCGTTATTATGGGGGACATTATGGTTTCACTTATGTCGCCTTATAACAAAAAGCTTAGATTAAAATGTAAATTTATAAAGGTTTTAGAATTCAGAAATGTTTGTTTGTTTGTTTGTTTTTTAAATGAAAGAACTAAAATTACTTTTAGCCATTTTGATGCTTGAGCATGTAATGTGTTTGCTAGTTAGTCAGAGGGAGCAGATTTCCCCCTGGTGAAGTTATCCCCCGGAGAAAACCATTCTTGTTAAACTCTAAAAGCACACTTTGATTAAATACAAAACGGCACCAGATGAGGGAAGCAGCCAGGTGACAGAAAAGGCATTTGATAAATGGGGGTGTGTTTAAAATGTTTTATCTGTACTAAAGCTCCCGATTCATTTTACTGTGTGGCTTTCAACAATTAATGTGACAGATGGCCTCAAACAGCCTTGGAATTCTGATCGTTTGTGAATCTGGCTTCAGAGGCTTGGCAGTGGCTGCAGAAGGTTGTGGTGTCGGCCTGTCGACCAGCTGTTTACACTTTGTTTCCAGAGTGAACCCGAAATAGCCAAGATTGTAACAGTAATTCTCCAGTCTTGAGGGGGAAGCATCTTGGGTAGAATCTTCAATAGCAAAGCCAACCCTGGAGAGACAGAGATGTGGGACTATGTGCAGCACAGAGGACTCTCTGGCCATTCTATCTGTCATCAAAGCTACTGATCTGAGGACGTGTTCCTTTGTCTTCTTTTTTCTATGATATAAAGAAATATATTGAGTGATAATTTTGATGTATGGTACTTTCCCACTTCGATTGTTTATTTTATTTAGTTTTTAAGAACAAGGACTCACTGCATTTAACTATACAGGGCATCACTCTATAGTTGTATAGCTCTGGCTGGCCTGGAACTCCTAGGTCGATCACACTTGAGGTTCTATTTCTCTGTCTTCCAAGTGCTGTGATTACAGATATGTGCTGTCACAAACTTGGTCTTTTCCATTTGTTTTAAATGTAAAAATACCCAAATCTAATAAAACTTGAAAGAATGTACAGTGAGTATATTCACAACTAAGTGATTTTAAATTAAAAAAATCAGGAGTCTTTCTATATACAAGTGTTAAACTCTCTGATGAAGGAAGCAGGGAGAAGTTCTTTCACCACCATTAAAAATTTCCAGGGCTAAAACTAACCTAGGAGAAGTTAAAGATCTTTGCAATGAAAACTTTGAAATAGTGAAGAAGGAAACTGAAGAAGATAGTAGAATATGAAAAAACATTCTATACTCAGATCGATAGAGTTAGTATTGTAAGAATGGCCACATTTCAGAGATCTAAGATTCACTGTAATCCCCATCAAAATTCCAATTACATTCTTCACAGAGCTAGAAAAACCAATTTTCGAATTCAGACGGAAGCAAAATGTTTATGCCCATAGACTGGTGCTGCTGTCAGCTGCTATGGCAACTGTAGAGGCTCATAACAGGTCAAAATGATGAGACTAAGTGATCATTGAATATTCAGCTGCAAGAAAGCATCTGCATGTTCCCCAGTGCTCAAGGAACATGGTGCAGAGGGGGACGGAAGAATTTAAGAGCTGGAAGAAGCGATGGAGTGTTAAGGAATGTTGTCCTCTAAGCATGACATGGCTACTGCATGCTTGAGTCACAGCAACTATGAAGATTGGACCCACCTATATTTTGCCATGGAAGTGGGAGGGCACTGGAGGCCTCAGCATTCTCTACAAATCTATGTGAAGTTAATGAGTGCAGGAGGAGGGAGAAACATTTTTTTCTTCAGAGGTGTAGCCATTAGAAAGATGCCTATGGTATTGTAAATAATTGAACTACATCCGTGTTCCTGTAGGCAACCTCATACAACTTACTGGGTATTCCTAATCCAGAGAAAACCTCTAATACCAACCTGGGAAGAAGAAGAGGATCACTGAGAACGGGAGGGGACAAAAGAAGGGAACAGGAAGTGTGAGTGATAAACAGCACATTATATCCATGTATGAAAATGTCAGATTGAAGCCCATTGTTATGCAAGTATGCATAACATATACTAATAAACGCAAACAAGACTCCTAAATATCCAAAGCAATACAAAGCACTGTTGGAGGTATCATAATTCCTGATGTCAAATTATACTAAAGATTATATTAGTAACAATATAATCATGTAATCATGCACACAAACAGACATGTAACCACACAGTAGAAAATAGAACCTAGAAATAAACCCAGACAGCTGTAGACACCTGATTTTTTTTTTTTAACAAACGTGTCAAAAATCATATATTGGAAAAGAAACAAGCTCTTCAATAAATGATGCTGAGAACAGTAAATATCAACATACTGAGCGGGCAAACTAGAGCCACGTCTTTCACCCTTTACAAAAGTCAGTTCCAAATGGATCACAGAACCTAACAGGTCCTAACAGAGCCTAAAACCTTGAAAGTGCCAGTGAAAAATCCAGGCAAGGTATCTCAGGATACAGATAAGGGAAGGGATCCAACTACACAGGGCAGATCTGAGAACTGGCAAATGTGATTGCATGAAGTCAAGCAGCTTCTGCAAAGCAAAAGAAACAATCTTCATGGCAAACAGGCACCCTACGCAAGGGAAGAAGTCTGTTCCAGCCATTCATCAGCTAGGAGATCAATGTCTAGAATACACAGAGAGCTACAAAAAAATCAAACACCAGCGCTCCCTACAAATCATCCAAGTTGAGAAATGGGCTAATAAACTGAACTGACAGTTCTCAAAGGAGGAAATAGAAGTGGGCATAAGCATTTGAAAATGTGTTCAATATCCTTAGCCACCAGGGAAAGCAAATTGTAACTACTTTGAGATCGCATTTCATCTCTAGAAAACAAACAAAAACCGCTGCTGAGGACGCAGGAAAAGGAGTTCCTTAGACATTGCTGGTGCATTGCTGGTGGAGGTGTAACCTGCTACAGCTACTGTGGAAGTCACTGTGGAGGGTTCTCCAAAACCAAAACGAGAACTACCATGGAACTCCACTCTACCTCCTCTGGGTGTCTACCCAAAAGACTCCAAGTCAACATGCAACAGAGATATTTGCACAACCTCGTTTGTTGCTACTCTCTTCATAATAGCTAAGCTGTGGGACCAGCCTGGACATCTATTCACCCATGAGTAGATAAAGAATATATGGCTGGACTTCCGCTTCCGGTCTGGGCCCAGGCAGCAGATCCCTGGAGGCAGCTCTGCACTGAACTCACAAACCGGCAAAGTGGGGCACCAGCAGCTCTGACCAGGCAGTATCTCTGGAAATGTTTCATTAAAATTGCAAAAAAAAAACTCTTCATCCCCAAAGAAAAAAAAAAATTTTCCAGCCCCAAAAAACCCATTTAAATAACGGGGTCAAAAAAATCAAAACCCCCCCCCCCTACAAACCAAAATTGGGGAAATGGGCAAAAAACGAATAAATTTCTAAGGGGAAATAAAGGGCAAAGAAAAAAAAATTGTTTTTTTCCCCCAAAAAAAAAGAACAATTTTCCCCCCCTTTTACCAAAAAAAAACCCAAAACCTTCTGGGGAGGGGAAAAGGGTTTTTAACAGGGGGCAATTAACCTTTTAACTCGTGGAAGAAAGGGGGGTTAAAACCAAACGAAATCCAAAAACCCTTTCCCCCCCCGGGGGGGTTTAAAAGGTCCAATCTAAAAGGGAAGCAAATCTTTGTTGCTTTTTCTTTTTTAAAAAAAACCCCTGGACCAAAGGAGTTAAAAAAGAAATTGCTGGCTTGTTTGGTTTGGGGCCCGGCAGGGGACCCGGGGGGGCCCCCAAACCTACAAAACCCCGAAGGGGGGGGGCCCCCGCCCCTCCCCAAAAAGGCCCCTTTAAAGAAGGGAAACCCCCCAAAAAGGGGTTGGGGACCCCAACCCCGGGCCGGGATTATCCCCCTGGGAAAGAGGGCTCCTTCCGGCTGGGGGGGCCCCGGGATCCCGGGGGGAGCTTCAAAACCCCAAACCCGGGGAAGGGGCCCTGGGCTCAACCCAAGCAGTTCTGAAGGGGCAAACCCCAAAAACCCCCCAAACGGGGCCCCCGGGGGCCCCCAACCCCCCGGACCCACCCCCCTGGTTCCTTCCGGTTTGGCGAGCCCAGCAGATCCGGGCGCTTTCAAACTTTCCAAGAACCAGGGGGGGCTCCGGAAACTCCAACCAAGCAGTCCAAAGCAAAGGCGCAACACTTCCCCAAAAAAGGGAGAACGGGACCCACGGGCCCCAAGTACAAACCCCCTCCCCCGGGTTTTCTTCCGGTTTGGGGGCGGGCGGGCCCCAGCAGATCGGGCGGTTCCCCCAAACTCACAAAACCCCAGAGGAAGCTGGCCCCCGGGGCTCAACCCCACCTTTAACAAGGAGGACAACCCCTGCCCCAAAAGGGAGTAACGGCCCACGGGACCGAACCACTCTGGCCCAGCACTTTTTTCCTTGGCCCGGCCAAAGCATGGGGCAACCTGGGCCCCTCGCCCCCAGGGGGCCCCCAAAATTTAAACAGTTCTAAAAACCCCAAAAAAGGAAAATTTCCAACGGGGGAAAGGGGGCCCCAGGACCAAAAACCCGGCCCAAGCAAAAAAAACCCCGGGCCGCCCAAAAAAATACAATCGCCCTTTTCCCCCAAAGCCGCCCCCCCCTACCCCAGGAAAAAAAGACGGAAATCCTTTTAATTTTGGGGAAAAAAAAAAAAACACCAAAAGAATCCAGGAGAACCAAAACAGGTAAAAGCCCAAAAGCCCAAAAAAACCAAAAACTTGGGGAAAAAAAACCCCCGGGACAAAAAAAATAAAATAAAAACAATAAAGAAAAAAAAAATCTCGGAAAAAAACCAAGAAAAAAAAGGGAACGGAAAAAAAAAAAACAAAAAAAGGGAACAAAGGTTCAAAATCCAAAAAAAAAATTGAAACAATTAAAAAGGGAAACAAAAAGAAAAATTTTAAAAAAAACGGGGAAAAAAAAAAGAAAAAACCAAGGGAAAAAGGGTATAGAAAAAGGGGAAAAAGTTCAAATTTAAAGAAAAAAAAACCCCCCAAAACAAAAAAAAAAATTTTCCCCCAAAAAACCAAAGAGAGAAAACAAAAAAGTAAGAAAAAAGATAGTCCAAAAAAATTTCCCCCGTAATTTTCAAAAAAAAAAAAACCCCAAAAAAAAAATTTTAAAACATAAAAAAAGGGCCAAAGAACAAAAGGGCAGACCAAAAAATTACCCGATTTTTACAAAAAAAAACCAGAAAGATTTCAGAGAAGCCCGGGAAACAAAAGCCCCCCCAGGATATCCCAAAAACCCAAAAATTAAAAAAAGATTTTTTTAAAAACCCAAAAAACAAATCCCAAAACCCCAAAACCTCAAAAAAAGGGAAAAAAAAACCTTAAAGGAAGCAAATATCCCAAAAAAAAAAACCCAAACCAAAAAAAAAAAAAAAAACCCCAAAAAAAAACCCCCTTTTTTAAAAAAAAAAAAAAAACACCCCCAAAATTCAAAAAAAATGGCCTTCCCCAAAAAAAGCAAAAAACAAGGAAGAAAACAGGCCCTTTTTTTTAAAAAACCCCACCCAAAAAAGGGGAAAACACTTGATTTAAAATGGAAAAAATTTTTAAGCAAACCAGGAAACAATTGGAGTACCTTTCAAAAAAAAAATTTTAAAAAATTTTAAAAAAAAAAAGGGGGGTCATTTTTTGAAAATAAAAAAAAAGAAAAAATTGAAAATCTTTTAAAAAAAAAACCCCCCCACTTTTTTGAATTCTAAATTTAAACAAAATTTTGCACCCACCTTTTTTTTTGGGGCCAAAAACCCCCCCAAATTGCCAACAATAGGGAAAAAAAAAACAAAAAAAAACAGAAAAACAAATGGAAAAATTTAAAAAAATTTCCCAAAACAAAAACCCCCTTTTTCTTCCCCCCATTACCCCCAAAATAACCTTTTTTGGGCCAAAGACCCTCAAAATAAAAAAAAATGGAAAAAACCTCACAAAAACAAAAACATTCAAAGGGTTTTTAAAAAAAAGGGCAAGGGCCCCACATACGGAACTGAAAACCTAATTAAAAACCCGGGGAAAAAATTTAAAAAAAAAATTTAAAATTTTTAAATTTTTTGAAAAAAAGAAATAACCAAAAATAAACCTAAGGACAAGAAAAAAGCCAAAGAAAGTCATACAAAAAAAAAAAAAAACCCTGAGTTGAAAACCCCCAAAAACCCGAAAAAAAGAAGCAAAAAAAAAAAGTAACCGGGAAAAATTAAATAAACTAAATCAACCAAATAAAAAAAAAAAAAAATAAAAAACCAACCCGGGGTTTTAAAAATAAAAAAAAAACCCTTGGCCGACTAATCAAGGGCAAGGGAAAGTACCCAAATCATAAACCAAACTAAAAGGGTGACATAAAAAACAAAAACCCGAGGAAAAAAAAAATAAATTTAAAAAAATTTTCCCAAAAAAAAAATGAATGGAAAATTTCCCTAGACAAGTTTTCCAATGTTAAAACCCAAAAAAAAAAAAAACCCAAAAAAAAAATAGAAGCAAATTAAAGGCTCCCCCCCAAAAAAAAGTCCAGGTCCAGATGGTTTTAGCAAAACCCTTAAGGAAATTTCAATAAAAACTTTCAAAAAAACAAAAGAAAAAAAAAAACCCATTTTCTATACCAAAAACCCCAAACCAAAAAAAAAGGGCCAAAAAAAAGGAAATTAAGAAAATTTCCCTTTTAATATCTCAAAAACGAAAAAAATTCCCCCAAAAAAAAAAAAAAATTTTTTCCCCCAGATAAAGTGGTTCCCCAAAATCAGGGGGTTAAAATTTTAAAAACTAAACGAACCCTACAAAAATTTCCCAAAAAAAAAAACCCCCAATTTTCTTTAGCGGGAAAAAAGGAAAAAAATTTAAAAACCCCCCCCCAAATTAAAAAAAAAAATTTCAGGAAAAAGGGCCACCAAAACTAGAAAAAATTAACAACCATAAAAAAAAAAGGAGGAAAATTCCCAACCCTTAAAAGGGGGAAAGGGCCCCCCTTCCCCTACTTTTAAAATTTTGGAAGACCCAAGTTTTGGCCAAAAAAATAAAGGGGAAAAATTAAGGGAAAAAGTCAAATTTTTTTTTAAAAAAATTTTTTTTTTAAAAAAACCCCAAAACTTCCCAAACCCAAAAACCAAAAACAACTTTACAAATTTAAAAATTAACCCAAAAACATTTTTTTCCCCCCCTTTAAAAAAATAAAACCCCCCCCCCCCCCCCCCCCCCCCCCCCCAAAAAAACCCCCCCCCCCCCCCCCCCCCCGAAAAAGAAATCGAAGGAGATCTCAAAAGATGGAAAAGTTTCCCATGGGGTTTTGGAAGGATTAATATAGTAAAAATTTGGTATCTTGCCAAAAGCAAAACTCAGATTTAATGCAATCCCTATCAAAATTCCCCCTCAATTTTTTACAGAGTTTGAAAGAGCAATCTTAAAATTCATTTGGAATAACAAAAAACCCAGGATAGCGAAAACTACACTCAACAATAAAAGAACTTCTGGGGGAATCTCCATACCCGATTTCAAGCTGTACTACAAAGCAATAGTGAAAAAACGGCATGGTATTGGAACAGAGACAGTCAGGAGGATCAATGGAATAGAATAGAAGACCCAGAAATGAACCCCCATACCTATGGTCACTTGATCTTCGACAAAGGAGCTCAAACTATCCAGTGGAAAAAAGACAGCATTTTCAACAAATGGTGCTGGTCCAACTGGAGGTCAACTTGTAGAAGAATGCAAATTGATCCATACTTATCTCCTTGTACAAAGCTCAATTCCAAGTGGATCAAGGACCTCCACATAAAACCAGCTACACTGAAACTAATAGAAGAGAAAATAGGGAAAAGCCTTGATCATATGGGCACAGGGGAAAAGTTCCTGAACAGAACACCAATGGCGTATGCTCTAAGATCAAGAATTGACAAATGGGATCTCATAAAACTGCAAAGCTTCTGTAAAGCAAAGGATACGGTCAACAGGACAAAGCGGGAACCAACAGACTGGGAAAAGATCTTCACCAACCTTACATCTGATAGAGGGCTAATATCCAAGGTATACAAAGAACTGAAGAAACTAGATTCCAGACCATCAAATAACCCTATTAAAAAATGGGGTAGAGAGTTGAACAAAGAACTCTCAACTGAGGAAACTCGAATGATTGAGAAACATCTAAAGAAGTGCTCAGCATCCCTAGTCATCAGGGAAATGCAAATGAAAACAACACTGAGATTCCACCTCACACCAGTCAGATTGGCTAAGATCCAAAACACAGGTGACAGCAGATGTTGGCGAGGATGTGGAGAAAGAGGAACACTCCTCCATTGTTGGTGGGATTGCAAGCTGGTACAACCACTATGGAAAGCAGTCTGGCGATACCTCAGAAAATTGAACATGGTGTTACCTGAGGACCCAGCTATACCCCTCCTGGGTATATACCCAGAAGATATTTCAACATGCAACAGGGCCACATGCTCCACTATGTTTATAGCGGCCTTATTCATAATAGCCAGAAGCTGGAAAGAACCCAGATGTCCTTCAACAGAAGAATGGATACAGAAAATGTGGTACATTTACACAATGGAGTACTACTCAGCCATTAAAAATAATGAGCTCATGAAATTCTTAGACAAATGGATGGAGCTAGAAAATATCATCCTGAGTGAGATGACCCAATCACAAAAGAACACACATGGTATGCACTCACTGATAAGCGGATATTAGCCCCAAAACACAACAATACCTAAGATGCAACGCATAAACCTCATGAAACTCAAGAAGAAGGAGGAAGACCAAAGTGAGGGTGCCTTTGTCCTTTTTAGAACGAGTATCAAAAGATTCAACCAGAGCTCCCAGGATCTAAACCTCCAGCCTGAGAACAGACAGGGGCAAGCTGTCCTCTGAGAGGCTCTAACCAGCAGCTGACTCAGACAGATACAGACATCCAGAGCCAAACAGTGGATGGAGCTTGAGGACTCTTAAAGAAGAATAGGTGGAAGGATTGTGGGCCCTAAGGAGATAGGAACTGCACAGGAAGATCAACAGAGTAAACGAACCTGAACCCTTGGAGCTCTCAGAGACTGAATCACCAACCGTGGAGCATACCTAGTCTACACAGATCTACCTCCATGGGCTGAACCTAGGCCTCCCTGCACATATGTTGTAAATGTGCAGCTTGGTTTTCATGTAGGTCTCAAACATCTGGAGTGGGGGCTATCCCAAAACATGCAGCCTGTATATGGAGTACGGTCTTCTAAAAAAAAAACAGTTGTTCAGTTAAAAAAAAAAAAGAATATATGGCTAATATACACAGTGGGGTTTATTTATCCATGACAAAAGAAAAATGAAATCATAGCGTTTCCAGGAACGAAGATGGAGGAGGAGTTCGTGGTATGCAAAATAAAACTGGACAAACCAGATTCATGTTTACTCAGATATGTGGAATCTAGATTTAAATGTGTGTGTGTGTGTTTGTGTATGAGTGTGTGTGTGTGCTTATGTGGGTGTTTGTTTGTGTGTATGTGTGTGTATCGTATGTTTGTATGTGTGTGTGCTTGCTTGCTCATGCATGTGTGTCGGGGTATGACCTGAAAATAGAAAGGGAACCACAGGAAAAAAGATATCTTAAGGGAAATGGGATAGTGAAATCGCTCTGTTATGAAAGCAAGAAGGAGGACTATTTGTGGGGGAGGAAGTAGCCCAGAAAAATGGAATAAAGGGCAAAAGGGAAGAGGATGAATAAGAATAAAGTATAAACACATAAAAATGCTACAAAATCCATTGCTTTGTGTGCTAACTTAGAAGACTAATAAACTTTGAAAAGAGGAGTGATTTTGAAGAGTTTGATGTATGTGAGTGTGTGTGTGTGTGTCTGTGTGTGTGTGTGTGTGTATGTGTGTGTAACTCAGGTTGTTTTGTATTGGTGGGTCTGCTCTTGGGTTGTTTGCATCGCATTCCCAGGATATTTATCAGTATCTAGGCACATGTTGGATTGTAAGAGCTTGGAGGCTGCTATTAGCATTTTGTGGGTGAAGACCAGAGATCCTGGCATCTGAACATTCAATGCCCAGGATAGACCCCAAAATTAACAAAGACTGATACAGTTCCAAGTGGCAGCGGAGCTCTGACTGAGATGTAAGGGTGTGTGTATGTGCGTATCTGAACTAAATGAAAACGAGGTTAAGATATGATGACATCTAGCTTTCCAGTTACATGACGTAAGAAAACTCAGAGAAGAGTTTCCAGAGGTGGAATTTAAAGAGGAAAAACCAAGGGTGAGAATGCTAGAGCATTACATAGGAGGTAAGGGGATGCCAGGCTATAAGGAGAAAGAGGAATCAATGGGAAAACCTGATTGAGTTGTTGGTCACATCTGGATCCTTGGCAGAAATGATCTGTATGGTTGTTCCAATTGTCACATCCTCTGGCACCTCCACAAAATAAAAGCCTGGTTCAAACACGGGGGGCTCGTCCACATCCTCCACGCTGATGTGTACTGTTGTTGTGTCCTGAAATGGGCCAAGGTTCAAAAAACGCATCTCTAGGTGAGGGTTGGATCCTTCCACCTTCAGGGTGTAGCTTTTCTTGCTTTCAAAACTCAGGGGCTGAAAGGCATCAAGAAGAAAAATAGTCAGCCCATAGCATACATGCACTGAGTGAAAAGAATATCCAACACTGATGATTAGTAGAGAACCCCCAAACTCACAAAAAATGTGGAAAAGAAAAAACAAAGTAAAAACGGGACCACCTTTTGTCTTATTTTGAAGTTCTGGGTGACAATGTCAATTCAGTCCTAGGTAAAAAGGAAGGATGGTGTCTGGAAGGCTCAGTTTTATCTCCTTTGACTTTACCCAGCATGGTCTATAGAGAGAGTATGGGGAACCTTCTTGTCTTGACAGAATTGTAAGAAAGGGAATTTGTTCCCCAGAACCCTTCTGTCCCAAGGTGGCTGGTGGCCTTGTGTTTTGCTTTTCTCTTTTGGAAAGATGTTGGACAGTTAAGATCAAGTTTGTGTTCTGTCCTAGGATGTCCGTGCAATTAGGTATAGGATTTTGTTTGCCTCTTGAATTTCTATCAAGGGGAACCATTTTGGGGGAGGACTGTGACTCGGGAGAGTGGAGTAGGAATGGGGAAGGATGGAGGGAACAAGTATAACAATATGGAATTTACAAAATTTATAGGGAAACCCTTCACTTTGTATGCTGGGTTAAAAAAGTAATAGACTAATTTTTTTCTTGACTTTCAAAGCAACAGTGATTCTTGCTAAGGAAATATGTTAAGTGGCTCACTAAGATTCTTGGCATACTATGCCACATCAACCTAAGTTTCTTTAGTTTATATAGATGGTCCCTTTTAAACTTCATTTTAAAATTCTGTTCAACATAAATCTTCAAAGATTCAGAAAGCTCAGAAGACAGGACTAAGGTAGCAAGGGTTCACAGTGCCAGCTAAGATGCTGATCCAAACTTCTTTGACCAGGACTCATGCACAAGAAATTAGTTTTGTCTATTATGATTCCATATTATAAATTATAAAATTGAGAGAGTAGAGAGATGCTTTAGTGGTTAAGAGTGATGGCTGCTCTTTCAGAGGACCCATGTTCCATTCACAGCACCCATGCAGCGAGGGTAAGTTTTGATTACAAAACTTCTGTGTATTTTCTTTCTTCAGATTTGGGGTCAAAAGCAAGGACTCAGTGGAGTTTTTATTCCCCAGTGTGTAGCAAAGCTAAACACACAACACGTAGTAAAAAAAAAAAAAAGTATTTCATTAAATAGTGCCACAAACTTTTATGTGTTAACATTTATGTGACGGCATAAAAGGATTTGGTGTTAATTGTTTGTGGGGAGGGGTGTAGTGTGTAGATTCTTTTGCATCTTATACTTTTGGAGCACAGCTCTTTTCTAACTGATGCTACATTGCAATTGCTGTGTACTTAGCAGGTACTGAGTTCCAGTTGTTAGTGCCCTGCAAGTCGCATCTAGTCAACAATATTAGTACTGGGCTTGATATTGGTACTACATGTACTGGAATTTATTGCTATCTAAAATGGCTTCTGAAAGGTCATATCTGCAGAAGGTCACTGAAACACCAGCAGGGAGTGAATCTGATACAGGCAGTGCAGACATGTCCAACTGTGCCTCTAAGAGAGCTCTTCAAATAATTACAAACAAGGCATTGGATTGCATAAAGTTGGAAAATTTTAAGTGGTATATAAAGTAATGATGAGAATTGTAAATCATGATCTATTAGAATAAGAGAAGTATAGAATTTTTGTGTTTTGTGACCTGCCTAAGAGAATGGACCGACTACAATTACTTATTG
Source organism: Mastomys natalensis (assembly GCA_021653895.1). Taxonomy (NCBI): domain Eukaryota; kingdom Metazoa; phylum Chordata; class Mammalia; order Rodentia; family Muridae; genus Mastomys; species Mastomys natalensis. The sequence continues at coordinate 38,031 of JAJTUV010001948.1, forward strand.
TCTACTGGCAGACAGAAGCTAAGCTGAAGACTAGAAAATGGCCCACTGTCATGCTACTATAGAACAAAGAACACTCTGAAAATTATATATTTCAAGCATTTAAGAGACTGAAAATCAATCATCTGATTACTTAAAAGCTAAAACGACACACAGTCCTGTGTAGCAATCACCGTGGCTGTATGAAGACCCGATTCTTTCAAATCAACTTAATTTCTCTTTTTGAAAAGTATGTGCTTCTTAAGAAAAATAATAGACCTAAGAGAAATAAATCAAAAGCAAAACTTTTGTTTCTATTTTATATGACATTATTAATGACACGGGAAGCTGATGGAGCTGGGAGTCGTTCCAGACGTACAGACTGAGCAGTCAGTAAGCCTTTAAAATATTTATTATATGTGACTAGTCCATCTACCCAATGTATTGGCCTTGTTTTTAATTATATTTTCTGGCAGCTCATATGTTCAGAAAAGGAATAAAAACAGTCTAAGAAAAATTGACGTAGGTTTTGATTGAATGTGTATACAATTTGGATAGTGACATTGAGAGACAAGGTTCTGGCTTGCAATGTCAATTTTTTTTCCATCTACAGAAGGTGAGAAAAGAAAGTTTTAGTTTACTCAGATTGTAGTATTAATAAGTGTTTTTAAAAATGAATGCTTGTAATGATATCTAACTTATATAATAATAATTTAATATAAATCACTATTTTTTTATTATTTAGAGCATTTTTTCAAGTGAAATTAACCAATCAGCCTTTAGAAAGGCTTCAATTTATAATTGATATATTTTCTAATGGGCTACTTTTGTATTCAAGAAACTATATTTATTCAAAATGTTGGGCATTGTCTAGTGATGGTTAGTGGTAGTTACTTATTGCCTAGGTTACTTACTGTTTAGTTGAAGATGCTTTTAATTCTTTCTCATGCAATAAATTGGTATTATTTTCTCCCCTATAAAGTTATTATATTATTAACTTTCAAAAGTAATGAATTGAAATATTTTAATTATATAAATGTGTTTGAGGATTTATAAGTCAATTTTAGCATTTTGTACTCTTTCAGGGTCATTGTTTGCTGGTCCTGAGGATTTCTGGTTGGAGGAATTTGGCATAAAGATGTTTCCTTGCTGTACTGTATTTTTTCCTGCTGTTTTCCCAACGTGGCTGACTTTGGTTCAGGTAGGAGGTTTCTGAGATTCCGTCCTTTGGACATTTATTATTGATTTGTGAATGAAAAGGGAAAGGGTGATTCCAATTTAGTGACTATCCAGAGTTGCTGGGGTCCTCCCATCAGTCATGCAAGGGGCTGTTTGGGTAATGTTCCAGGCAGGAGGATGGTGTTTGGAGACAAGGGAGATTACTACCAGAGGTTGTCTATGTAGTAGCTTGGATAAGGTCTCTGAGTACACCGTAGCAGGGTAGGGCTAGCAGATCTTACTGCAGATGACATGAGTGTGTGTCTGCTTGGGAAGTCTCTGGAGAGGTGGCAGGATAGTGTCACCAGTGACTCTTGGGAAGAGCTTGGCTTTTGAGAAGTTCATGACCACTCGGGAAGGATCCCAGGGTGGTGGTAGGGTGGATTGAAGAGTCTTACCATGGGCACCAGATGTGAGCAGCTGCCTGAGCAAGGTTCCTGCAGACAGCAGGGTGAGGTTGCGGCAAATCAATGTTTTATAAATTAATGTTTTAAATTAAATATTCATTTATAAATTATTAGATTTCAATTTATTATTATTATTATTCAATTATATTCAATTTATTTGTGTGTGTGTGTGTGGTATGTATGTATATGTGTTTACATGTTTCTGTGTGTGTGTAGGCCCAAAGTTGACAACACGTGTCTTTGTTCTCTTCTATATTTATTGATGTAAGGTCTCTCACCGAACCTGGATTCCCCAGGACCCTGCATGATCTTTTAAATTTTTGTAATTTTTAAATTCCATGCTGGGGTTAAAGACAGGCTGCCACAATTGCTCACTTTTCAAGTGGGATCTGGGGAACTCTGGTCCTCACGTTTGCTTTATCCACTGATTCAGCTCCTTAGGTCATAAATTCTGCCTTTTAAAAGGCTAATCAGGGTTAGGAGTTGGCTTAGTCACTAAAGTTACTTGACACACAACCATGAGGACTTGAGTTGGATCCAAAGCACCCGTGTGAAAGCCAGACACAGTGCCTGTATATATACAGAGGCAGAGGGTGATTCCCAAGGCACGTTTGTCAACTTCTTTCCTCTGCACACATCTGGACAAATGTACATGTGCACAAACACATGTACATGTACACACATACATATATTGCACACACACACACAAAAATTAAAATAGGAAAATTTTACCTTTCATTTACTGAATTTATCCATAAGTGCTTTGGGGAACATGGAACCTTATGATGGAACAAAGAAGTTTTGTGTTTGATGATAGTTTTTCATTTGCATTTATGGGTCTTCAAGAAGCGATTAAAAAGTGCTATGTGTTATTTATAAATCCATAATAATATTATAGCTTGCTTTGCTATTTATGGTAAACTGATGTAAAGATGTGGGTTTCAAGTATTGACTAAGTCATTAACAACATTAGAGCATCAAGCTATTACAGGTTTTAAGTGGCTAAATTGAAGTGGCTCATTCATAATATATTTTTAATAATTCTTTTTATAAAATAATGTCACAGCCAGCGTTTTTGCATATAAGCCCAAGCATTAAGAGGTGTTTTTAAACCTAATTATAAAGAATTATTTTTAAGTGTGTGTGTGTGTGTGTGTATGTGTGTGTGTGTGTGTGTGTGTACTCAAACATGCACGCATGTAGGTGTAATGTGTATGAATTCGGGTACACCTATGTCATGTTGCAGTTCGGAGGTCAGTAGGAAAGATTTTGGGAACTGATTCTCTCCTAGCAATGTTAATTCTACGCTGTCAGATTTTTGTGGAAAGTACTTTTACCTGCTGAAACATCTCTAGGAAAGAGATTTTATCAGAGGACTTGAAATAAAATATATCCTAATATACAACCACCCTTCACTATAATTTCACACGCAAAGTACCTTTGGAAATTATTTGGAAAAAGAAACTGGATTACCTTCTTCACAGTTATGATGCCAACTTGGAAGTTTGGGTCTGTATTGATATCAAAAGCGTCTGCACCGTCTCCATCCACAATGGTATACTTCATCTCTGCATTGATTCCTTCATCTAGGTCCTTGGCAAACACTCTCCCCACAGTGGAGCTAACCGGAGCAGATTCTAGCACACTCATTTGATAATGTTCTGTGAAGAAAAGCAGGGACATGCGTTCTTGATAATCTGCCACAAAACCGCACCTGTTATCGCATTATACCAGGCATTCCATGCAGAACATTGGTCGTGGTTTATAAGTTAAAGCTCTACAGTTTAAATTTTTGATCCAGAGTGTCAAAATATCTTTACTCTGAGCTTAAGAATAAGACAGGTAAAAAGACAAGATGAAACTCTTCATTGTAATCTTTCTTCCTTCAGAGTAGTGAGAAGCACATTGCTTCCTCATCTTTACTATGCTTTTATTCCCCAAATATCACATTTTTCCTGGGAAACATATGGTCACAAAGAACGAATTTATTCTGATAAATTTCAAATGCTCTAATTTCCCTTCATGTCCTGGATGGTGTGCTGAAGTCCCATGTCTGGCCAGTGGCCCAGAGTGAACAGAAACCAGCAATGCATAGAGAAGCACTCCATAAGAAAGCCCTTGGAACTCCACGTGTGGTCCACCAACATGACCCTCTGCATGGCTCAGTGTGGGCATTTTGTGTCTAGTTCTAAAACTGAGTTCCCAAACCAGATTCCACACATAGAAGACACTCAGCATTGTGAATGCCTTCCCTTTTGAACTGATGCTCTGACTCATTCTTTTTTTTTTTTTTAATTTTAGTTTATTTTCACCTTTGTGAAGTTGTATATTTGCTAACTTACTTTGTAAAGGCTCCTGTCTTTGACGTCCTGATTTTATCAATCACGGGCTGGCTTACTACATCCCAAAGCCATACACATTTCAATATGGTTTGGTTTCTTATTTTGAATTAATTAATTAGTTAATCAATTTTTGTGTGTATCTGTGTGTGACTACGTGAGTTTATGTGTGTCATGTACATACAGATTCCTGCAGTGTGCAGAGGATCCACTCTTACCGGAGTTATAGGTGGGTTGAGAACTACTTGGTGTGTGTGTCGGGAACTGATCCTGTGTCTTCTGCAAGAGCAGTAAGCGGTCTTAACGACTGAGCCATCTCTCTAGCCTCTCTTCTAAACTATAAAGAAGGCTGAAGTCCAGGAGCTTATGCCTCACAAAGATTCTGGGAAGCTGACGGCTTACTGCACCCCACCTTTCACAGGAGAAGAAACAATGCCTGTTTTTTTTTTTTTTATATAAATATAAGCCAGAGAATCTCCTCTATGCCATGCAAAGCTATCAGTGGGTTTCATTTTTTCCCAGAAAGTTTAGGAAAAACATGCATCTGCCTATAATTTTCTCCTCAGAGAAAAGAATGCTATATATTTAAATATAGCTGTAATTTCTACATGTGATGCATTGCATTAGAAACAAATATCTTGAGATCATGAGACTCCTTTATATTTGCTTCAGCTGAAGGTGATTAAGCTTGTTCACTATGAAAGAGTAGGCATACCGTTTTGTCAACACCCCGTAGGTATGGTAATATTTGTGGGAAAGAAACTCAGTGAGTTCCTACAACAGGCAAGCAGATTAATATGAGAGCAGAAGCATTTAATCCCAGATAGGATTAAAGAACACTGAAATTATTAAAATTTATTATTCACAAATAAATGTTTTTTTCATAAATTTATGGTGATTTGAAGTAATTTTTTGAAAAGTGCAACAGTACTCTATTTTAGTGGAAACAGTGTGAATGTGAGAATATTTAGAAACATGAATTTAAATTATTTCAAATCATCCCATTTTGTCTTCTATGAAATATACTCCATACTCTAGGCCATCCTAATTTTTAATTGTTACTAAATTCGAAACAGAGAGTACTCAAGGTGGATGTGTCAGAATGGTGGGTGTTACAAGTTTTGATTTTTGGGTGAGACAAAAGTCCCAGTCCTCACTGTGTTGTGTAATGTCCTAGAGAAGCTGTCATGTGTGGAGGAGGGACATGAGATTTACCTGTAAGTGTCCGGATCCTTATACTTTTGACCTGTGTAAGGGCTTGGCTTTTCTACTCACTTTCATTAAGAATACCTGTTTTGTGTCAACATGTAAAAGTCCAATAGTTCCAAGTATCCAAGAACCCACATTGTTTATATGATGTACAAAATAGGAGGACTTGGTGAACTACAATGGAACTGACACGATCAGTAACGCTGCACCAATCATCCCATGTGACCGTTCACAGACTCTTTGTTGACTCACTGCATCTGTACTGGTGGCTTTGCTCAGAGCTGTACATTTCATGTATAGATGGTGTCTTGAATTGATCGTGCTTTAATGAATAATGAATGTGACTTCTTCATCCTGGCACGTTTCCTTCTCTGCTGGTGTAAATCTTTGCTATTATTCAAACTTCTGTTTAAATCTCATTACCCCGTGAAGCCTTTATTCATTGCCATTTGTAGAGAAGAAGAAGGTGACTCGTATGGGTGCGTTTTCACAAACTATTCCATAATACTTTAGTTTTTCCAAGCTGTAGGCTTAGTCAACGTAAGACTCTTAATCTGCACCATTTGTGAACCTCTCAGTGGTTCACACCAAAAATTCCGTATTGCTTTCCCTTTATGAATAGAATGTGTGCTCCTGGCTAGATTTTAGGCTTTGAGCAGCAGGTCTAATGTCTTGTGTTTCTCGTGCCTGGCATCCTTATAGATCATGTACTACTTGGCACCTACTTGCGTATTGCTTGGTTAATGTGGTCAGTGGTGGTGTGTTCAGCTACAGCTCTGGCTGTTTCAGGAAATGTGTTTTGAATTAATTCCCATGAAAAAAATCACCATGAAGATGAAGTCTTAATGGAGAGTTAGTGCTTAATGACAAAACCTACTCATGATAATGATTCGTGGTCCATAAAAGTTTAATCCTACCTGAAAGAATCTTAATCTTAGTATTAGTGAAATTATAATGTTGTGCAGGTGTGTGAGTGTGGCCATCAGGTAGAAACAAACAACCCTTTAAGTGCCATGGGAAGCTGAAGTCCAGAAGGAAGGGTTGTAACAAATAAATGTACACATAAAGATTTTTAACACAAACTGACCTTACTCTTGAATCTCAGTAAAGGGTGGGTCCATCTGGCTGAGGTATGCTCTGGTTGGTACTTACTCTGTGGAAATCGGGGTGGGTTATCATTGACATCTGAGAGGGTGATGTTGACTGTTGTGGTCCCAGCCAATCCTCCAAGTTGCCCTCCCATATCCTTGGCTTGGATAATCACTTCATAGTATTCCTTGGCTTCTCTGTCCATGTTCATGAGCGCTGTTCTGATTACGCCTGCAGGACAGAAATTGTCTTAAAAAATAAAACCATGCAGCTAGTCTTGTGAGGGTTTGTTTGTATGTCTTCCTCGTGTGCTGGAAACACCTAACACTGAGATGCACATCACCTGTTCTTATTAAACCTGAGCTTCAAAATTCCAGCTTCAGAAAGGCACTGTCTAAAACAAAGCACCAAGAAATAGACACCCAGCAGGAAGGGCCAGAGGCTGGAGGCCTTGTCGACTTTACTGAGGCAGAACAGGAGGTGGCAGCAGCGGGTTTTCTTACAGACTCCAGGAATTGCAGTCTGTGGCGATTATAAACTGCTCTGTCTTTACCAAAGAAATCCTGGGCTTTGAGTCCAGAAAACAAAGTGTCTTATGCCTACAAGTCTGTGATTTTAGGTAATTCTCCTTCAGCTCTTTCTGCCTTCAGCCCTAGAGCTCCTATAGTGTGAAAGACTCTTTAGATACTGGCTCCTAGTATGAACTCCCTGCCTCCCCTCTGCCTGGAAGTAGGGATGGATGTCCTGTGTTTGCAGTCACTGCTTTATTTTCTTCTGCTGACTTCTGTGCTTTACTGAGCTCCTTGAGCAGGGAGGGACACTAGATGCTCAGGGTGTGTTGTGTTATCTTTACCATGCATAAGAGATGAACTTCTCTAGGCAGTTCAGGGCAGAAGCAGAGCATAGGTATGGTGACAGGGTATCATTTAAGAAGAGGGGTCTACCACAGTCTAACCTTAGGTGGAGCTTGGGGAATCTTTCGGGAGATGGGAAGGAAGGACTGTCTGTAGGAGCAAGAGGGATCAAGGACAGCACAAGAAAACCTACAGAATCAACTATCCTGGGCCCACAGGGGCTCAGAGATCCTGAACTGCTAACCAGGAAAACTGAACGAGATGGACCTAGGCCCTCTGCATACGTTAGTCATGTAGCTTCATCTTCAACTAGGACTCCTAACACTGGGAGCAGGGGCTGTCTCTGACTCTGTTGCTTGTCTTTGGGACCCTTTTCTCTGACTGGGCTGCCTCATCTAGTCTCAATAGGAGATAAAGTGCCTAGTCCTACTGCAATTTAATGTGTCAGGGAGGTTGATATAGCCTCCCCTTTTCTGAAGAGAAATGGAGTGGCTGGAGGGGAGGAGAGCTGGGATAGGGGAGGTAGTGGGGAAGGACTGGGAGGAGAAGAGGGAGGGGAAACTGCATTCAGGATGTAAAGTAAATAAATAAACTAATTAAAATAATAAAAGAAGAAGAGGGCTCTAAACCAGATGCACAAAAATGTAGGATTCTGACGCAGCCAGGGATGTGTAGAGATCTACACATCTGTTCTCCTTTTTCTCCTCCAGCTTAGAAACAATATCTTTCATACAGTTGAAGGGAAGATAACAGGCTTATTGTTACAGATTTATGATATAACCTGTGGTTAAACTGACCTTTTGCATGGAAAAGCAAATGTGTGAGAACAAGACTTTGGCTGAGTTTCTTCCTATGATCTATGTACTGCAGTCACTGGGACCGTTCAAAATGGTATTTGCAGCATTTTCTTTTTGTGAATGCCTCTTGGTCAAAGCAATGACAATCTTTTCATGTATTTTTGACCTCAGCATTGTAGATGCTCCTCATGGGAACTGTCAGAATAATGTAAAAATTCTCCTGAGGATATAAAGGACACGTAACCCTGAACCTGCCTGTAGTTTTCTTCCCCCTGGGCATCTCTTCATTCCTCCTCCCCTTCCTTTCCCCACTAGTAGAATTATTGATGTTTTATAGATATCCCTAACTGCAATCTTTCCTCTTTCCTTCCACTAATTTATACTCTCTCACTTTCTACCTTTATGGTAGCATTTTCTTAGTGCATGGCTGCCTTGATGACTTCTAGGGGAAAATCAGGTTAGTTATAATAGAGATATATTTCTTTTCTTTTTAGAATAAAGAAGTGACTTTGACTATTCACCAGTGACTTTACCTCTGTGTTTTTTCCCCTCAAGGTCCTTCTGCTAGGTCTATTTTCCCCATGTAAAATTGGGGTAATAGCAATTCCTAAATATTTTACTTGTGAAGTCAAATGGTAATGTTTACAAAAGTTCTTGGAGAAGGAGAAACCCTGGCACAAGTGGAAGACAGCAATGATACAGTAATTATTCTGCCCAACAGAGAAACTAAAGTGGATTTCCCTGGTGTATTAAAACATAATCCTGTAGTCAAAGTTACTTGAAACAGGTGAAGCCCCCAGGTTCCTCTGGTATCTCCTTTTCTGTCATGATGCTTTTTTATCACTTCAGGTCTCTTTGCCATCTTCCCTTGTTAGAGTGACCATCACCAGGTTCTACCTTTTTTAGGGGACATACTCATGTGCTATTGCCACTCTCATTGAAACTCGCCTGCCCAGAAGGCTCTTTCTGGTTTCAGAGTCTCTGCTTCTAGCTGTAGAGCAAGCCTTGGAGAATATGTTGGTCTTTGTTTGTTTTTCTGGAGTTATAGAAGACCTTGAACCTTGCTAAATAAATATAGCTTGGGCGTTTTGGAAGGTAGTAAGGAGACGTTCTCTGTTGACAGGGCTTTGGTGTTTCTCAGCAATCCACTCACACTGTTTCACCCACTGGCAATTATCCTGTGTGCTCCTAATCCTAAAGATTATGACCATCTTCTTTGTGCAACATGCTCCCTGGAGAGTCTTTGACAAGGAGAGTTGGGTCTGTTGTAAGTAGGGCACACAGGGATTGAATAAGCAAACACCTCTGACTTGACTTTTGTACTATATACCTGTTTTGGAGTCCACAGAAAAGTATGGCTGGCCCTGGAGAATGCTGTAAACTACCCGGGCACTGTTGCCATAGGTTGGGTCATCAGCATCTGTGGCTGTCACTTGGATAACAGAAGTACCTGAGGGAGAGAAGTGGGAGAAACCTGTTGAAGCCCAGTCAGGAAGAGCTAGTATAATCCTGCATGGTCAACCTTAAAACCTTTACAGATGTTGCTTGCTTCTCTGGGAGATTTCCCTTTTTTGATCAAGATTCCATAACTCCTCTTTTGCTATTTAATAGGGATGATAGTCATTTGTGTTCAATTCTTAGTAGCCAGTAAAAGTAACGCTGCCTATGTAGTCTTCTTTATTTGTTGGTAATGCCAAGATTTACCTTAACAATCTAACCTAATCTAATACAATATAATCTATGATTCTTAAGAACTCAGAAGTGGAAGGCACTGGAAGATTATTACTTAATGTGGCTGCTTCTGATATTTCCATAGTTTCCCACCTGCTGAAGGAGTTGGTAGTCATTTTAGTGTCATTTTTGTGATTTTTTGCACTATTTCTCCTCTATGTGCACATAATAGGGTCTCCTACACTGCATCTACTACTGGTGTAAAATGAACTCATCCCCACCTTACCTACTGGTGACATTTCTGGCACAGTGGCAATGTAAGGTCCATCCAGGAACTTGGGCTCGTTGTCATTGATATCTTGGATTTTGATAATGAACTCTGATTCTGGCTCCATTGGCCGGCCTGTTCTCCTGTCTAGAGCTTGAGCCCTTAGAGTATATTGGGCTCTTTCCTCTCGGTCGAGCCTCTGAATGGCATGGATGTCTCCAGTGGTGTCATCAATGGTAAATACGATGCCTGCTCCTTCTCCTGAAAGGATGTATTTGATAGATCCATCTCCCCTGTCCATGTCTGAGTGAAGCTGGGGACAAAAAGCACTGAAATCATTATTGATGTGCACAGGTGTTGGAAATAAATTGATTTTCACTTTGGAACAGACTTAAGACCTCCCTTTACATGGGAATGTTCTTTCCCTGTTAGTGTTTAGAAGTCCGTCTGTAAAGAACCAACATTCTTTGAGATGATGGGTAAAGGGTAATACAGGAAGTTTTTCTATGTCATATTCTTAGGATATTAATATATAATATGATATTATTAACTTAATACTTTAAAACGATTGTCCTTGAGGAACCTAGAAGACATCTATAGAAACAGGAGCAAATTTATTGAGAAAGATTGTCCTTTTATTCAAGAAATAGAAAAGTCAACAGGCAAGTGTTAATATCCTAAAGTTAAAAATAAGTAGTGGCACATGCCTTTAATCTCAGCATTTAGGGGGAAAGCAGGCAGGTCTCTAAGTTTGAGGCTAACCTGATCTTCAGAGTAAGTTTTAGGGAAGCCAGGACTACACAGTGAAACCCTGATTTGAAAAACAAAACAAATAAGGTCTCATGTGTGAGACCATTTCCTAGTTTCCTATATAAGACTGTGTTCATGTTTCAGGTGTGAAGTGGGCTTTAAGCACTGACTGTGTGCATGTGTGCCATGGTAGGACTCAATCGGATTTAATTGATTCACTAAGGTCCATGTGTGGATGGTTGAGTTAGGGGCATGCTTCTCTGCTCATCCAACTCTATTTTCTAAGACTTTTAAAAAATGATTTTATGTTTATGTGTATGGGTATTTTGTCTATGTGTATGTTTCTGCACCACTTTTGTGCCTGATGACTGCAAAAGCTATAAGAGAGCATCAAATCTCCTGGAACTGGAGTTACAGATGGCTGTGTGCTATCCTGTATGTGGTAGAAATCACACCAGGATCCTCTGGAAGAGCAGCTGGTATTCTTAACTACTGGTCAATGTCTCCAGCCCCATCTTCTCATACTCCGTTATAATAATTTCTGTAAGATGTCTGGAAGCACAATTTTACCTCAGCCTAGACACATATCTGACTTGATAATTGCACATAATGCAAATGGGCAGCGTGAATGTTTGAGGTTTTGTGTTATCCTTTAGGTCACTTTCAAAAGAATCAGTGCAAACATTAAGTTATTTAGTATTTCTAATTTTGTTGCTGTTTTCAGCACTTGCATACTTAAGTACCAAAATTCCAAAGATTAAGTCAATAGACAGACAACAAGTGTTATGCTTAATGCTACAAGCCCAACATATCTGACCTGAATTTGTTCTGTGTCAGTTATCAACTGAGTGTCCTTCACAAGAGTAAATATACTGATTAAACCCTTAATTTTCTTATATTATGAATGGAGAGTAGCATTAATGCTTGTTTCCAAGGGTTGCAGGGATCATTAGAGATTAATGTATGTAAAGTACAGAGGACTGTTTCTTTCCCATAGTAGGAGAGCTATAAATGGAGCCAATTATGGTGATGATATATGACGTACCTGTAGAGAGAAAGAATATTAATATACCCATCTTTTATTTGCCCTCTTAAGCCTCCAGGAGTAAAACTATGCACAGCCTAATGGCCAGAGTCCCTGCAGCATTGGAAGGGCCCTGGCCCTGCTACACTGTGGCTTAAAGTGTAGGGACACTCTCAATTGACTTACATTTGTGAACTTTGGTGCTTAAGGGACACCTAAAAGTGTAAAGGGATGGCTTCAAATGTTGGCATTAATTTTGAGCTAATCTCAAACTTATTTCAGGGCAATCAAGGATCCAAGCTGTGTCTTGTCTACAAAAGGGAAATAAGAAGATAAAATCACCCCAAAATAGCTTTTGAATTTCTTCTTGCTTAAAAGTATTCTATATAGAATATGGTGTTCTTACATTTCTTTATTTCAGATACACCGTTATCACTAAAATCTATTTATGCAGTTTTAAAAAGTAAGGGGAAAAAGCTCAGCACTTATTTTGTAGAAGTAAAAGACATTTGGTTTGGAACTGGGCACAAGAAATGAAAATGCATTCCCTCTGGAAGTATGCTCCAGAGCAGAGGAACGGAACTGGAAGGAGAAAGACAAAACACTTAGAAGTCTCTTAAATTATGAGAGAAAAAAATATCTGTTCATATGTGTATGTACATGTAGAACTTTATGGCCTATGGCATTTGACTCGCAATAAAACAGGTTAAGGTATGACAAGTTACGATGGACGCAGAGCTTGACACACTAAAGCAAAATTGATACCATCACAGTTCAAGTGTGAGGGGCCTGCCTTTGGAGTAGGCTTAAGAAACAACAGAAACCAAAGCTAGCAGTGCTGAGAGGCACCTCTGCCTCCTGAGGTTGATAAGGCTGACTGTGCTCAAATGGAATCAGTGCTGAAGCTCACGTTCCTTCTCTTACTTCCCCCCATATGAGAAGACACCGAGGAATCTTTGCAGACAATACATTCTTGGGAGGTAAAGACTATGTAATCATCTTGGCATCCTGTAGTAGATGGTACAGGCTCAGGCTAAAGGTTTTGGAGGAACCTCATGTTACCTTCTTTTTAAGGGTTAGTATCTTTTAGGTTGCTTCTGAGTGTGTCTACAGGTTTTCAAGATGTCCTGGTTAGTTTTGTTGTTTCCTTGACACATCTGAGAAGAGGGAACCTCAGTAGAAGAATTGCTTCCCTCAGGTGGCCTGTGGGCATGTATCTGGGGAGCATTTTCTAGACTGCTGATTCTCTTAGCATGGCCCAGTCCATCTAGTCTGCTAGTGGTAGCATCCCTTGGTGGTTGTGGGTCTGGGTTATCTAAGAAAGATAATTGAACTTGGGTTGGAGGACAAATTTGTAAGCAGCATTCTTGCATCATTAATGTCTTGGCTCCTTCTTCAGTTTCTGCTTGACTTCCAACAGTGAATGATGCTACCAGGAAGTGTAATATGAGATAAATCTTTCTTCCTCTGGTTTCTTTTGGTCAAGGTGTTTTATCATAGCAATGGAAAGCAGATGAGAACACAAGGGGAGGGGCAAATGGCTTCCGCAGTGACATAGGACGGCGCTTTCATGAACAGGAAGCATATCAGCTATAAAAGAGGCTTAGCCAGAACTGACTTCTGAGGAATATAGTTGTTGAGTCATGGTAATGCAGAAACTCAGAGAGGAAGACGTGAATCTGAGAGAAGCTGGCAAGGAGATATTGATATCTTTGGTGACTAATTGTGCAGAAAGGATAAAGAAGATGAGGGAGAATTTCGAGGCCAGGGAATTTAATTTGCAGTATTAAGTATGCCTTATGAGCTGCTGGGCTCCCAGAATGAACTCTGTACTACTATTGCTACTAGTGAGCATTCCAGCATCACAATGAATTAGTAATCAGCACAGGTACCATGCCAAGCATTTTATGTGTGTCAGCTTATCCAATCCTTACCATACCATCAGGTAGTCATTTATTTACCCACTCACTAACCATGTTTTTAACCAACTTTTGTATCAAGTGACAATTTTAGTGTTGAAGAGAAATGAGAACAATGTTCTTGCTCTCCTGGAGGTTTTAGTCTAGTCAGGGATTAAGAAGGGCTGGAGAGATGGCTCAGCAGGGAAGAGTTCTCACCAGTCTTGCAGAAGACTGAATTTAGTTTCCATCTCATGGTTACAACTGGATGTAACTCCAGCTTCAGGGGAATCAATGCTCTTTCTGGCTTCAACAGTCATTGCCATCAGAAATACTCATGTGTATGTGCACATATCCATACACACCCACACACAACCACATCCCACCACTCTCCACCCCCAGCACACTTAAATATTTAAAAAAAAATCCTGAAGAAAAGAAGGGAGTGGTAGGTAACTGTTGAGACTATTGAGGACTTGGATTCACAGGGTTCCCTAGAAGCTCCTGGCAGGGCAGGGCATGGGACCACAGTGTTTGTATCAGAAGCACATGCTTATAGCTTTGGCACTAAATGAGTGTTTAAGTTATCAGAATGAATTATTTATTTTCTAATTAATTTCTTGTCTCCCATTCTCTCTCTCTCTTTGTTGCATTCATAAAATGGTCTCTGATTAACAACCAAATAAGGCAAACAGAAGAGAAAGCCAAGGTTAAAAATGAAATGATGATAGACAAATTAAGGAACCTTGAATATAAAGTTTATAATATATTCATTGATTGTCTCTAACTAACCTCAAATCAGTCAAACTAAAAATATTTGAAGGAAGAATGGTTGTTGATTTTCATTGAACTTAAGTCTCAACCTAGACCTATAGAAGTGCTTACACACACACACACACACACACACACACACACACACACACACACACCGAACATTCCATTGTGTTATTTCCAGAAGATTGCTGCTGTCTCTATTAAGGGTTGAGTGGCTTTGTTAAGGTCGGAGGCTTTAACTGCAAAACATGGTTGTGGTTTTTTCCCCACTGAATGGAGGCTGAGAGAAGGAGAGTCTGCTTTCTGACCACAAATACAGTGCTGTTTTAACTGATGGTCAATAGTGTTCGACTTGTTAGCATTTTTCTTAGACCTCTGACATAGGCTAGATGATCATTCATATTCAGTTTACTTTAATATCCAAACTCAACATCAGATATCCTGAGAATTTCTCTTTCTACTGGCACATCTTACCTTGCCAACATACAAAGGTCAGTCCAGTGTATTCTTCAGGACAAAAAACTGATTCCAAACCCAGCTCCTCTTGCTTCGTGATGTGATGTGGCCTGTCAGAGAAGAGTGTTTCTAATTCAACTTCTGGCATGGGGTGCTGGAGAGAACGGTGGTTGTAAGGTCATCAGTGCCCAGAAGTATAAGGATGTGCCAAGTCCAAGCCAACTCTTTGCATTGCTCATTCTACCGTAGTCCAATGGCTTGCAGGGTCAAGTAGGATGGCAAGCACGGGGTTAAGTATTCTCCAAAAAAACAGCACACCAAGATTATTGGAAACTCATTGCTTTCAAAGGAGGTCTCCATTCAAGTCAAGCTGAAGTCTGTCAAGTTAAGGGCTAACAGTCAGGGGATATTTCTGGGCTGCTTATAGTTTTCCAGAAATGCAGTAAAATTTGTCTCTGCTCAATGAGTCAGCTGGTTATCCTTATGAATGTCTCCTAATAATATTTTTGATTATAAAAGATAGTATATATGCTAAATAAGCCCTAAAATTTGGTTTTGGACTTCTGAGATAAATAAAACTTGTAAAAACATAATAACAATCTACATCAACAGTAGCTTACCTTAAGGCTAGATTGTCTTATTGATCTTGAAAAATTAATAGTATGTTCTTCAAATATCTATAATCAGAAGCCTCCTGAACTCTTCAGAGTAGCATTCACTTCTAAAATTTATTATCTACCAACAATTCTATTAGTCCACTGATTTTTTTGTTTATTAAAAGAAAAAAATTGGCTTTTTTTTTTTTTAGGTAAACAACAATTACTTTAGTGTTCCCCTGTTATTGATTAGCTATGAATCTTGGCTTCTTTATAAGCAGCCATAGATGACAACTTGTAACTTTAATCATTCTCGTACTCATGAGAATCAAGTTTCACACTCTACTGCTTCAGCTGTGGAGTGCTGATGATAGGGGCTGCTAAGTGACTTTCAAGGATGTGAATGGTCAGTTAATCACTATCCTTCACAGGGGACTTTAAAGTGCTATTAGATCATATGCACTACGAGTAAGCTAAGAGTCGTTCTAACAGATTTCCTTTCCTGGCCCAAAGACTCATTTAGGCAAAGGAACATTAACTTCTACCAGGAAACACCTTTCATCAGTCACACTTCTTCTGTGGCTGCGGAGTCAGATTTAACCCATGACCTCACTTTTTGGCTATGACCTCATCAACCTTTTCTTCCCTTCCATGCCTGGGTTTAATAAGATAGCCTTGTACTCAGGCTACTTATCAGAGCAGTGCAAGTGTTTTCTGTGCACTTAATATTTTCACTGTTAACTACTGCCATGCCTTGGAATGAACGTGTGCACCTGAGAATTTCAGATCCCTGCAACTAAATAGTGACCTTTGTTTTGAAAGTGACTTAGAACAGATGCAGTGATGCTAACTCAGGTCCTGCCTTCCACTTGTAATCTCCAGAAGAAGGTTGAGCATCCTCTGTAATTCTCCCCAGTGAGATGCACAAAAAGATTTAGAAATATCCTGTAATCATTCGTCTACCGTTATTTTAGTTTGTGACAAGTCACATCTGTGGAGCTGTCAAAGAGGAAAGTCTGAGGAAACTGGTTTGTAACAGAGCAACAGAGAGACTGTGCCTCTTCAGAGCTCTGACCTACAGATAGTATCTTAAGGAAAACGCATGCCAAGTGTTCCTTATTTAGGCTAATTTGTGGTATTGTTAGAAGGTGAGTTTCCAGATAGAAGCAGTTCTTTCTCTCTGTGGATTCACCAATAGAAACATAGATACCTTTTGTTGGTCCCTTTCTAAGGAGAGGTGTTTTAGAAGGAAGACCTTTAATAAGAGAGGTGAATTGAGGGAAAGGGTTAATGAGACACAGTTATGCTGTCTTTGGGACATATAAGATGAAGTGGAGGATATCACCCCACAAAACTGGTAGGCAGATTACCATGCTTGGCAAGCCACAAGGGGAATGGATGGTCTATGTATTATCAACACACACATTTCCACAAGAGCAACAGGCTAAATTAGACAGTTTGTTCTCTGGTTCCATCTTTACCCCTGATTTGTCTATCTCAAGTCATCAAGACTGTGACTAGAGCTCTGCTGATTGACTCAGTGAGTGGCTCACACCTTTACTTTCCATATCTGTTAAGCGGGAACAGTAATTCTCCTGTCCTCTCCACGAGACTCTTAGGAGGATATGACGGGACAGTGAAGGTTAACGACAAAAGCAACCACTGGAATTTGGAGAATCACGTAAACCGCCAGGGGCATACGTGAAAATAATGAAGACAAACATAAAACATCCTTCATGGATACAAATGGGAACAAAATCCTACAGGAATGTGTAATGAAATCATCCCACAGCTCTCTCATGTGTGTTGAGTACTGTTTGATAGAAGATTTGAGCTCAATTCAATTCTATAGTAACCACTCATGGCTTTTCCT
This sequence comes from Mastomys natalensis, assembly GCA_021653895.1. Classification (NCBI taxonomy): domain Eukaryota; kingdom Metazoa; phylum Chordata; class Mammalia; order Rodentia; family Muridae; genus Mastomys; species Mastomys natalensis. The sequence continues at coordinate 55,230 of JAJTUV010001948.1, forward strand.
TATGAAGAAACTTAATAAAGGGACAGTCACTAGAAAACTCTGTAATAGTAGAGAAAGCTCTTTTAAAGATTGCAGTTATCAACATAGAATGTGCTTTATGTGTGTGCATACATGTGCATTTTGGCTAATGTCTGGGCTTCCTACAAGATTTCTCTCTAGCACTCTTATTTTTCCTCTGGTTTTTTTTTTTTTTTTTTTGAGCACCTTGTTCTGTGTGCGTGTGTTTGTGTGTGAGTGTGTGTGTGTGTGTGTGTGTGTGTGTGTGACTGTGTGTGTGTGTGTGTTTTAAGGCTCCTACTCTCTTCCCACTGACTAAAGTTCATGAACAGAGCATGATTTGAGGAAATGTTGAGGGATTGTAAGTAGCAACCATTGTATTCTCCCACCTCTCATAAATAGACAAGTATCATTGCCAATTAAGCTCTCCCGTCCTTACCTATAGGTATGATCTGAAGACTTCAAACAAAATTCAGTAGAAACTTTGTGATGAATATTTCGTGGGTAGTTCAATTGCCTCTCGTCTAATTGGGCTCCCTACAAATAAGTGTGAAGGTTTTGTTTTCTCTTCTTTCACTTTATATGCTCCAAAGTGATTTTGGGGTATTTGGGGCATGTGGAGCCTTCTGAGATCCTGTGAGAGGTGGTAGTCTCTGGGTCCTCTGAGTCAGCAATGAAGGTTTCCATACATGTAAATTCTGTGTTAAGTAACTGAGTAGTGACAAATGATGGAAGACAAACTGGTTTTGCTTCCTCAGGGTGAAACACACAGGCATCAACCCTGCCTAAATTTTCGGAAACGAAAAGCCATGCTGTAGAATAGTAACACTATTCTTATCATAGTTAGAGTTGCTCTCTACAACAGAAGGAAAAAAAAAAGAAGAAAACCACGCATGTTAGACTTACTAACCATTTGTAATTATAGATGGTATGGTTCTCACACTTATATTTCTCCTACAGATATGAATAGATTACATGTTTGGGGCTTTTTACTGTTTCTTAAATGCAGACGCTGGCATAAATATCCACACACGGGTCTGCTTTGGGGAGAATACCCGTGCCATGTGAAGACTACATTAGTGGAAATTGACTTCTGTGCTAAATGAATCCTTTAAAGGTTCCCACCCTCCCATTCTCCCGAAAGAAAGCAAACAGCTTGGTAATGAACACAGTAGGGGGAAATTAAAGTTGTGCTCAAAGTGTGTTCTCAGTGAATTGTTTATTTTGTTACTTAAATTCATTGTGATATTTAAAATGTAGAGAGAGGATGGTTACTGCTTTCTCCTTGAAATGAACTGGGCTTTTATGGTCTTCCTCTGATTTCTCTTCTCATTATCCAGTTTTCCTGGGCTTTTTCATGAAAATGGAGGAATTGCTTAGAAAACTTCAAATGGGGTCTTTCCAGAAGACAGTTAGAGACTCCCTGTGGGAAGGTAGGATGCTTGTTGGTTTGCTGCTGTGCTCTGATGCCTCTAGTGAAGTAGTGATGTGTGTTGACAGTGGTATCTGCTAACTTATCTAAAACTTTTATCGCTTTTTGTAAACTTATAAAAAAAATTCATGTAAGCTTCAGGGAGTTGACTTTCATCCACATCTTACAGGTCAAATGGGCTACAGATAAGTATTTTTTAAGTTTCTTCACCTGCCTATTCGTGAGAGATGGATTCCTCTCTCTCTTCCCTGATCTTGGGACTCTACTCTCCAAACTACCAGGACCACAAACCCTGCAGTCTCAAATGTACATCCAAGATAAAAATGTCCCTAAACTCCTTTACTCTCCTTTACGTTACCATTGGTCCCAAATCATATATCCATATATATTCTGGTCCAGCAGATTGCCACCTAACTAAACACTGCAAACTGCTCCAAACTCACCAGCCTAGGTGCTTGTGATGGAATTTCCAACCAGTCTGAACTTCTGCATTCTAGATAGCTCCAAAGCAGCTAGCCCCAGGTGGTCCAGCCTTACAAACTACTCTAATGTGGCCTGCCCCAGATGGTTGAGAAAAGCCTGTACAGAGAGTGAAACAGGTGGCACTGGCTAACACTCCAGCTTTTTTTGGTCCCAAACTCTAATGCCCAATGCCAGCAGGAAGCAGTCATAGAAAAGATTATGTTTCTCCTTATCATTTATTATCAGCAAAAGACTGCGATGTTAGCTCTCAAACCCAGGACAAATGGCTGCGGTTTCTATATAACATATCCAAGTGGACCTGGCCACCAGGCTCTCCCAGCATCCCCCAGTCCCTGCCTATTACAGGGTGTGACTGGCATATCATGCCCCTTACCCTAAACTGCTCCAGCTCAAGAGCTGGGCTATTCTTCCTCCAGTTGCCCTTCCCTATATAATCCAGCCATTTATGTTACCTAGACCCCTCTAATGTACCCTTTACTCTCCTGGTCTCCTGGCTCCCTGCTTCCCTTCTCCTCACATGGCCAAGCTCAGGGTCATTTTCACTCTAGACTTCCCAGATGTCCTTGTCTTTGGCTGTGTTCTCCCTTTTATTTACAATAACCCCCTTCACCATATTTAGGAGAAATCATGTCCTTCCTTTCTCTTTCTTTCTTTCTTTCTTTCTTTCTTTCTTTCTTTCTTTCTTTCTTTCTTTCTTTCTTCTTTTTTTCTCATTTAGCATCAGTGTTTTTATGTTGCTGTATGTCTTTGGCAATCAGGCTGATTTTAATCAAGAGCCTCACAAATGCACTTCAAAGAAAACAAGGAAAGAGAAATTTCATGGAGATCTTAGATGTCACAATGTAACATGACAGTATACCATAAGGTGCCCCACATTAAATCAGAATGTGGCTCTGCATCCCACGTTGTTCCATGACTCCATCAAAGGTCTCTTGTGAGGCGTAGAAGTCAGATTCCTTCAGTATAAACTACAGGATTTCTCGAGAATGATAGGTGTGGTCACAGGGACATATACAAGTAAAATGCTCATATAGTGATCGTATATTTGAACACACATGGCTTGTAAACAATAGCCCATGTAGAATACCACAAAGGTAATATTTTCAGTGACTTTGTCAATCACATTTGAATATTCCTGAATCGGTTTGCCACCTTGGGACTCCATTTGGAGAAGGGTCCATGGCATAGTTTTAAATCATGAAAAGAAGAGACAGTGCTTTTAGCAGAAGACACTTTCATTGCCTTCAGAGGACCCACTCAGACCTTTCTCTCCCAGCAGTCTTCAGGTAAGAAAACCCCCAGTCTTCATCATGCACCGCATTTTCTCAAATTCATGACACTGAAATAGGCTCTATCTTGACACCAGTGTGTGGACATTTCTTGTGCCCATATTTGTCTTGTTTATTCCTCAAGGAAATGGTTAGTTAACTGATAGGACTATGGCATTAAAAACAAAAAACAAAAAAAACAGAACAAGAAACAAGAGGATACCTAATTTCCCCAGAGGTTTTTCTGGGCGAGTGGACAGCACTCTTGTCTGTTCTAATTTTGGTTACATAATACATGAATTCTCATGGTGTTGGTTCAGACTGTTGTCAGTTTTCTTTTTGTTTTCCAGCTTCTTGCTCTCTTTATCGTCCCTACAGCCAAAGTAGTCTATGCAAATACAACTGTAAAGTTCATTTGCAAATGGGGTTGATGTTGTAGAAAGAAAGCATAGGAGAGCATAACTGAAGTTTAGGATTGGCTCTGGTTTCACATAAGAATATGAAGATGAGAGTGTGAGTGTGTGTGTGTGTGTGTGTGTGTATGTGTGTATGTGTGTGTGTGTGTATGTGTGTGTGTGTGTGTATGTGTGTATGTGTGTGTGTGTGTGTGTGTGTGTGTGTGTGATAAGAATAGAGAAAACAACAGCAAGCTTGAATTATGTAATTAAGAACTAGATTTGAAAAGTGTATTTGGGCCCACCGTAAAACCACACTGACCTCGTAGCCCTAACTCCCCCTCCCTCGGGCATGAATATAGACACTCACAGTGTAGGCAATCTGCTGCAAGTGTCCGTGTCCAAGCCCTCTCGGATTTTCATCTCCATTGTAAACAGTGTTTGCAGTTGCGGTCACCCTTCTTCCCTTTCAGTACCTCCAAGACCAGCAAATAGATTGCTGGTAATCCTTCCATACACAGTCGCTAGTAAATGGTTTACTCTCAAGGAGTCAGGAAGGCTTTGATCTGCTTTACCCTTCCTTCTTTCCTTCCTTCCTTCCTTCCTTCCTTCCTTCCTTCCTTCCTTCCTTCCTTCCTTCCCTTTTCACTATAATCAAGCTAATGGAACTGCAACCCAGTCCATGGGCAATTTCTCTGACTACAGTCAGACAAGAACAATCACTTTTGATTTCTGAGAATTGTCTCACATGCTCACCAATGTCTCATCTTATTAAACATTTATAATTGTGTTAAATTTGTCATTGTTCAGGAAAACATGTATTTAAAATATTTAAAATCATACTTCTTTGAGAAAGTTCTTGGAGAAGGAGTTGAGGATAGTTGTGATGTACCTGCCAACAATCCCAGTACTCTGGAGGCACACACTGGAGGAGAATTGCCACAGGTTTAGGGCCAGCCTGGTCTACATAGTCATAATGAGAAAGTCTGAAATAAAGGAAAAAAGCAAAGAAAGAAGTTACAAGCAACTGAACTACTTAATGTTTTCCCTCTGGCATTTGTCTTTGAGAAGAATACTCTTGTTTCATGTAGCTGTGACAAATACCATGACCAAAAGGCACTTAGTAGGGGAACGAGTTTCTTTCAGCCTATGATGATAGTCCATCTTTGAAGGAAGTCAGGATTCAAGCAGGATCTTAGCAGCAGACTTACTGTTCCACAAAGTGTTACTTCCAATCAAGGAACTCATTTCAGAGCCAAAGAAGCACAGCAGAAGTGATGGTAGTTGCTGCTTGCTGGCTATCTTGCAGGCTGGTTTATACTCAGCTAACTTTCATCTGCAGCTCAAGCCTACCTACACAGGGAATGGTGCTGCCCACAGTGGGCCTTCCCTATCAAGTAACAATCACAAGAGTCCTCCATAGACAGTTCCACAGGCCAACCTGATCTGGGCAGTCCCTCATTGAAACTCCTTTCTCAGGTGATTCTAGGTTGTGTCAAGTTGACAGTTAAAGTTAACTAGGAGGAGCCATAACAATTTACCTGTAGGGAGAAGAATTTGGAGCACAGATATATCTGATATCTAAATGAAGTTTGTTGCCTTTTGAGATAGAGTCTTTTTATGAACCCTAAGTGTGGCTGGTACTCCTGAAAGATCTCAAGAATCCTGAGTGCTGGAGTTACTTACAGGCAAGTGCTACCACAGCTAACATAAGATTAAGATGCAAGACTTTACTATATTTAAGCAGAGAACGAATGACTACCTAGAAAAAGCCTGATTCACAGCTTAGTATCTGTATAATTTTGAATAATGACACAATCTCCTTGAGTCTGTCCTATGTAGGTGAGATGATCATAAGCGATTTTAGAAGGTCTTTGAACTAGGAAAACATGTATGTTGTTCGTACCACAGTGTCTGACAAGATGGTTAAGCTTGTGCCTGAAAACCACAGGTGCTCAATAAATGTTGGTTGGCTTTGTTTTCTTTAAGAAGTTTACAGCTTAAGGGGAGAGGTTGCCATTAATGCTAGTGGTAGAAACAGTAGGCAGAATAAGCATTGACATAGTAGCATTATTAGCAACCATGACAATGTTGCAGCTATCCCTGGCAGCATGAACAACAGGTTGGGTCACAGAGTGCTCATTCTAAGCCAGGATGTGTTGCGGCTTTTACGTTCATTTTGTCATTTCAAGAATTCCATGGGTAGTTTTTATTACTGCAAAGTACTGGAGAGTGGTAAGTGGGAGTCAGTTTTACAGTTTTGCAAATGGACATTGCTAGGAAGAAGAGCTGGGATTCTTCCTCAGGAGTGAGTCTGTCCAGTCCATGCTCAGGCCATTACAGACTGTATCACAGAGTCTGTGCCACAGGCCCTTGGATGGGAAATGCTTGACCTGTCAGAAAGGAAGATGTGATTATGTGAGAAAGGGAAGGTGTAGGGATGTGTATGAACTGGGCCTTAAAGGTCAAAGGTAGATGTTTCACTGTTTAACGTGTCAAGAGCCTGTTTGGGAGAAGAATAGTATAATACTTTAGAAAGCAGAGTTCATTTCAGGGAGTAATGAAGCACTGGGGAGACAGCTCTATAGATAGAGCATTTGCCATGCAATCCTGATGTGTTCAGATCCTCAGTATCCACATACGTACTGGATGGACACGGCAGCCTGGCTGTACTTGTAGTGCCCAGGAGGTGAAGACAGGCTTCGTGGAGCAAGCTGACTGTCTAGACTAGCTGGATTGGTGAATGTCAAGGTCATTGAGACACCCTGTCTCAGTAAATAAAATGGAGAGCAATTGAGAAGCATGCCTGACATTGACCTTTGGCCTACAGTATGAACCCACATGCATACACAAGAACACACACATATATAGGTGCATACCACAGCGTACTTGGACAAATAAGCAAAGTGGGGAATAATGAGGTATGCCGTAGGAAATAACAAGCCACTTCAGCTGCAAATGGATTGATGTGTTCCAACACATGTAACTGTTTATAGTGAACAAGCCAAGGTTCTGACATGCCTACATTACAGTGAGCAAAAACTGTAGAAAGGCTATTGGCAGGGTCCAAAGGAACCAGCTAGGGGGCCAAGAGAAATTGGGAAGGGGATCTTTGGCAAAGGCCCTTCTGGAGGAAGGCCTGGTGAGATACTGAGGCAGCAGCTCCAGGGCTTTCCTACTAAGGGCCAGTGTGGGAGAAAAGGGCTAACGGTGGCCTATGATTGTGCTGGGCCATGACAGGAAGTGGAGAGGAGGCATTCATTAGAGACAAGGTAATAAATTTGGATTTAGACTTCAGGATAAAAGATTCATCATTCCTTGCCTGATTATTTTAAGAGGCAAGAACTTTCTTTCTCTTTTTAGTTCAAAACTTCAAAGCAGCTTTGGGCATAAAGAATGTGAGCTCTTTTAGAGCACCTTGGCTCTCCCTGAGCTCTCGCTGTGACCCAGCTTCCAGCTCAGGCTGTGTGTGCCAAGAGGCTTCCTTCTGGCTGCTTTGCTGAAACTTTAGCGTCTCCTTAGCCATGACGTTGGATTTTCTTTTTTTTCCTTTAAAGGTTTTTCGAGACAGGGTTTCTCTGTGTAGCCCTTGCTGGCCTGGAACTCACTCTCTTAGACCAGGCTGGCCTCGAACTCAGAAATCACCTGCCTCTGCCTCCCAAGTGCTGGGATTAAAGGCGTGCGCCACCACCGCCCGACGGACTTGCCTATGTTCAATGCTGTTCCTTCCATGTTTTCTCTCCCATTGTAACAGTGAGTATTCAGCTCTCATTCCTCTAGTGTGCAAGAAACGACACAGATACAACTGGTGATCTTGCCAAGAAACAAAACAAAACGAAACAAACGATCTACTCCCTAAGAATATGAAATAAAAGTTGGAAAGGTGGCTCCCTCGGTAAAGCTGCTTGCTGCTAAGCCGGACAACTGGAGTTGAGTAATCCTGAACTCAAAAGGGGAAAGAGTCCCATAGTGTAGGCTGCTCTCTGACTTTCACTTATGAGCTGTGGCATTCATATGCATGCCCACACTTGAGAGTACACACACACACGCAAATAAATGTCATAAAATTGTCAATAAAATAGAAATTAAACAAAAACAAAGCTTTAATTGGTGTTTTTTATTTTCTAGTTGAAGGAGAATTAAAAAAAAAAAAACAATGTATGCCCTTAAAAAAATTCTCATGGAGCATGACATATATTCTGGAATTTTGGTTTGACACCAGACATAGTTCTGCCACTCAAAGTATGAGGCAGACAGATTTCTTAATGTTATAAGCCTGGAGTAATGGTAATAACCTTTAAAAGGTTGTTAAAGGTTATCCTGACCTAATCTTACAGATGATAATTATAATTTTAAAATTATTTTTTCCCTCTGTGCTTTCCTATCCTGGTATCTTAAAGTTCTTTCTTATCTTAAAGTTCTCAAGGCTTTGTTTTGTATTATAATAAATGATCTGTCTTTTATCTATATTACATGATTTTGGAGACACAGGTAATAATACCCTTTATGCATGTACCATTGACAGTGCAAAATTGGGCACAAAGAAATTCCTGGATACAAATATTTTTTGTAAAAACTATATTTTATAAAAAAATGTAGTTAACAGATTGGTATTATTTCTGCCTTCAAGATTTTAATCCTATATAATTTATATTTTCCGTTTTCAATTTTAAATTCATTTATGTATTCAGTCATTTATTTTGCAGTTCTGGTGATGAAATCCAGGGCCTTGCACTTGTTAGACACATGCTCTACTTCTGGGCTACTCATCCAGTCTTTAATAGCAGTTCTTTCAGGGATAAACTAGTGCACATTGCAAGGGGCATAGGTAACCAAAGGCCACGGAACTTTAGCACAAGGCAAGGAAACGGGGAGCTTTCATCACTGAGACCCTGACGAGAAATGTGCCAACACTTCAGTATGAGAAGTGATCGGGAGTGGGAGTAACTCAGGAAGGTTAAATACTGTTGCAGACATGCTTGGGAATCCCACATGAGAACTGGGATTGGGAAAATGACAGCGATCTAAGATTATGTGACACTTATTGGTAGTATCACGCAGTCGCGATGAGTTGACACCCAGTTATCGCTGGAGACTGAGATTTAGAGGACAATCTGATATGATTTTATTTAAATGACTTATTAAAGTAAGCATAGTAAAGACTGAGTAGTAAAATAGGAGCTTCTAACTAAACGATATTCTAAAAATATTTCAAGTCTTAGTACTTCTTTTGGGTTCAGTACCTACTTATAATGGTTTCTAAATGTAAAATCAGCCTTACATCAATTTTACTTATGTTTTAAATGTTTGGTTCTTTCAGAAGCTTGCAACTATTATATTCCATCCATTTTCGTTTTGTTTTATTTTAAATCTCTCTTTCTGTGTATGTAAGCACACGCATGTTTGTACATGTGTGTGTGCACATGTGTGCATGTGTGCATATGCTTTCATACTTGTGTACTCCAGCAAATGTATGGAGAGCAGAGAATAACTTACAGGAGTCAGATTTCTCCTCCCTCATGAGTCCTGGAGATTGAACTCTGGTCATGCAGCTTGGCACCCAATACCTTTGCTCACTTAGCCACCTCACTGGCTCTTATGGTACCTTTCAGTTGTGACTTCTTAGGATCAGTAATGTAGACGTGACTTCCAGAACCATACTCCTCTTGACTAGAAGTTTTCAAATTTCTTCAAGTTCTGCTACAACATTGTTTTAAGCTTCATCTTAATCTCTATGGTAAGAAAGACGCCATCAGTGTATTGATTATCTATAGGTTAAATATAAGTTATCAAGTAGTCATTAGATGTACACTTATTCTTCATGTGCTGAATAGTTAAATGGAAAAAAAGTACACATGCAAGTCAGTAGAGTACAAAAACAATCCCACAACCAACCAATCAACAGCAACAATGACAACAACAAAACAAAACAAAACAAACAAAACCCAAACCATTAAGAGTGTAGGTAAGTGAATATTAAGATGTAGGAGAATATTATTTTATGTACTAGGTTGGATAACTCTCATTATCCAAGTTAGTAAAGAAAAACAATGGAGTGATTATTAGAGTTGAATTATATGTATGAGAATTAGGGAGTAGGTATGAGAGAACAGGGCATATTGTTCCTAACCTATGAAGAGCTTTCATGTTTTGTGTTAAAGTATTGATCACTAGTGCAGAGAAAAGGCAAATGACAAGTCAAAAATTCATAGATAATATGAAATGGCCAAAGAATATATAAGAAATACATTTGATTTTCACAAATACTAAATGCTGAAGAATACAAACAGTGAAGTAAAACTTCAACCTGTTAATCTAACAAACATTAAAGAAAAGTTAACAAGTATTGTCAGTATATGTATGTATGTTGTATGTTCCTCACATCCTTTACACAGGATTCCAGGTTTGTATGAACTTTCTAGAAGATAATTTTGCATTATATATCATGGATTTTGAATGCCTATCTAATTGATCCTAAGGAATTACTTCTGATACATATATTACTTAAATCAGTGTTTCTTTTAGGCTTATAGCAAGAAATGAGAATAGCCAAGACATATAACAATAGATGATTTAAAAGAAATTTGAGGGCAATTTTATCTTTGAAGGGAGGTCAAAATTAATTTTTAAATTGTTTTACAAAGCGTCATGTTTATCAACTTCTTAACATACTTTGTCATAACCTTCAGTTGGAGGAACGAAAAGTTAACCACTTGATAGTTTTGTGAGAGACTAGGAACCTATCCTGTAGAAACACTTTATAGAGAAATAATACAGTGATTTATTATGTTACTATTAATTGGTCCAAAATTAACAGTGGTCATTACCTGCAGAGCCTAATCATAGTCACAGAAGGTAATAATAGGAAGCATTGTGACTCTAATGTCCTAGTTCTCACTAACTGTTAAGTTCACACTGCCTAGAATCATTTGAAAAGTAGTCTCAATTTAGTAATTGTCTTTATCTGGTTTGCCTTTAGGCACTGTTGAGAGGGATTGTCTTCACTGTTAATTATGTTGAAGTGTCCAGCCCACTGTGGGTGCCATCATTCCTTAAGCAGGGTGGTTATGGGAACAGGAATTTGACTTGGTCAGTTAGTAGAGTTCCTGCATGGATTCTGCTTCAACTTAGTGCTTGAGTTCCTATCCTGATTGTACTAATAGTCTGAGTAGAAGTGAAAACTAAACAAAGCTTCCCCCATATTACTTCAAGATCTCCTCCATATTTCTTATAGCAACAGAATGAAATTAATAATAAACCCAAGATTCAGTGTTTTCTTTGCCAAAGATGGATAAAACTTGTATATATTCAATGATCCTATCAAAGCTGACAGGATCAAACTTTGGGGCCTGGAAGAACAGGGACTTTCTAATGTGTTTAGAGTCCACATAAAGACCAGTTTATACTTAAAAGATGGTTTCAGTTACCAAGGTTAACACCACCACTGGGAATAAAAACATTCCAGAAAATGAGGACATTTGGGGACCCCAAAACATATCCAGCAATATGAACATGAAAAGTTATACTTCAACCTATAGGCTATAATTGTAACTTGTGTTTAAAAGTATCAGACAATAAACTTCAGGAGTAGTGATTGTTAAATGTCCTCATTTTCTGGAATGTTTTTATTCCCAGTGGTGGTGTTAACACATTAGAAAGTCCTGTTCTTCCAGGCCCCAAAGTTGGATCGTCAGCTTCTGATAGGATCATTGAATATATACAAGTTTTATCCATCTTTGGCAAGTTTCTGTTAAAAGGAATTAATTTTAAAAAGTTGTTTCTCAAATGACTCAAGAGAAAATGGCCCAAATGAACTTCTTCTCAGAAAGTTGGTTGGAGTGGCCAGTATTACTAGGAGTGACAACTGAGTGGGTCTGAAAAGAATATTCCAGACTGCTTTTGGCAACAAGGTTACCAACTAGCACAGGGATCAAACTAAGGGGTGAAATTATAACCACGCAATGAGGGAGGAGGGCAAGGGATCCTGTTCAAGGGTCTCCATGCTTTGTTCTTGTACTGACTCATTGTGGCACTAATACCATTTTCTGGCTCACATTGTTACAAAACAAGTCACATTCAGATGCCAAAGCTTAAACCAGCAATCGTCATCTTATTAGATCTTGTGGTTTCTTTGGGTCATGAATCTGAGTGAATCTTTCTTTTCTTGAAGGATTCAGGTGCAGGCTTTCATGGGTATCTGCTGTCAAATGGTGCCTGATTCTGGAGCTTTGGGGTCTGCTGTAGTGGGAGATGCTGCCCTGCCCCTGTCTGGTTTCATTTAGGATCAGAGTGTATGATTTTTACATGAATCAGTTCGGGCTTCCTCACAGCATGATGGCTTCCAGGAAGGCACTGAGATTAATAGTTGCATGTGAGTATGCCTGCTCTCAAAGCAAACGTGTCACCCTGTGCTGCATGATCTCATCATGCCTTCACATCCATTGTATTCTGCTCTTTATGAGCCCTTAGAAAATGCATAGCCAAGATGAGGGACTTCAACTCTGAGTGAAGACAGAAAAGGCTTCAGATGAGCTTGTGGGAGGCAACTATTGTTTTAAACTTCAGAAAATATACTCTGCCATATATATGGGATATAAATCAGGCTATTCAGGACCAAGAGTTCAATATTGAAGAACATTTTGTAATCTCAAAATAAACAATTCTAATTTTCATCAAGAAAAGGCAAATCCTTGCATTAAGAAAAAACTAGAAAGTAAGTATGTTAGATTGGTCGAATTTCTGTTTGTGTTGTGACAGACATGAAGGAGGAGTTCTGTGCCAGCTTCCATTCAGGCATGACAAATGAGAAATTAAGATTCTGACTTTTCAGTTCTAAGTAACGGAAGAACTGCCATCAGTGGCTTATTCAGCAGGGCAGCAGCGTGAAGCAGCACACAGGAGTCAGCTTGTCTCAAGTGTTTCCTATTCACTCATGACTAAGGAGAGCTAATGTCATATTTTTGAAACATTGGGTTTTGTTCGTTTTTTTTTTTTTCTTTTTTGAATAAACAAGTAAAAGCAATCATAGGAAAATACACGGTCCATGCTTTAGGCATGGGTATGTTAGAAGTAAGAGGAACTTAACAAAGTAATAAGTCCAACAAAACCTAGTAACCTCTGTTAACCAGAACTCATTTGTGATGGTTAATATCGACTCTCAATTTGAGAGGGTCTAGAATTATCCGGATTAGGTTAGTTTCTGGACATGCCTGGGAGATTAAGTTAGTGGATCTGGGAAGACCCACCTTAAATGGCTGGCTCTTTTAAAAAGAGAGTGGTTTAGAGTGTTCCTAATTTCTGCCTCTGGAGGACACAGTGTGACTAGTTGTTTCACCCTCCTGTTGCCCTGAGATCTCCATTGTGATGGACTATAATCCTGTGAACCAAAGTAAACACTCTTTCCTCAAGATGCCCTCTTTATTATATCTTACCACAGCTGTGAGAAAAGTAACTATTGCATCACTGTGGAAATACAAGTCGTAGTGGGTCATACTGGACATCATTTCCTTCCAGTTGGACTCCTTGTTTCATTCTGCAACCCACTTGTTCTAGTTATACGGCCCAGCATGAGGAATGGCAATTTCAGCCATCCAAGTAGAAATGCAGAAGTTAGACTTTGACTCTTGCCATTTCCACCTCTTTCCATGTCTGGTTACTTAAACCTGACAGACTCTACCAAGGATGTTTCCTAAGTTTTAAGTATCAAAGTGTTGTTTGTCTCCATATCTGCATGACAGTAGTTCTTGTGTCTTAAGTTTTTTTAATTACACTTCTCTCTGTCTCTGTCTCTGTCTCTGTCTCTGTCTCTCCTCTCTCTCTCTTCTCTCTTTTTCTCTATCTCTCTCTGTCGTGTGTGTGTGTGTGTGTGTGTGTTGTGTGTGTACACAAGTACGTGCACATACAACAGCAGTCAATACCATAGGGGTTGAATTCAGGATGTCAGGCTGGTACCTTTACCAGCTGAGCCATCTTTTTGATTCTGCTCTGGTGTTTTACACCCCAGACCTTGACCACTGCAAGCTTTATAATTAGTATCCATGCCTAATCTACTCTTCCTTATTGGCTACTTGTCATCCTCAAGTTCTCTAATGGCTTTTCATTTCATAGCTGATAAAACCTGTATTCTTTGACCGGACAGTAAAAAGAACCCAGCAATGTGACTCCCAGAGTCAGCATTGTCTCTCATCTCCAGTCCTTCCTGTACACTCTTCCTGTGTCACGAGGAGGATGTCCCATGCATGTCTCCATACATTTGCTTAAATATAAATGCTTGCCCAGCTCCTCCTTTCTCAGCAACACCTTTTTCAGGGAACATTTAATCTTAGGCCTATCTTCTATACCATATGGACATTCTGTCCCTTATTCTAGCATGCACACATATATGATATAACTTCCCTACTAGCTTGTGAATTCCCTGAGAACAATATTGGCACCCCCACATTCTCGAATTAGCAAAGTATCAGCACCAACCAAAAATTCAATAAAACTTGGGATAGAATTAAACACAACGTGAACAGTAATTTAGCAATACCAATTGTCATGTCAGAGAAGCTCTGGGCATTTCTGCAGCAGTATTGAATGAGATGCATTTCGGGGACCAGCAGGGTGGGATCCTCACGAGTGTGCCAGTCTCTTAGCACTATAACTTACCTGGGTTTGGGGAAGGAAGGAGCTTGAAGCCCTGATGATGTAGCCCAAGCAACCCAGGAAAGGAGAGAAAAGGTGGAAGGAGGTACAACTCAGTGACATCCTACATTTTAAAATCAGCATCACAGAAGACAGACAAGGCTTAGGTTGCAGAAAGAAGGACCATAACCTAAACAGAGCAGTGAGGATTTAGAAGACCCCGCATTCCTGACTGTGACTTACACACAGGTGATGAGTCACAGGGTTGACTCATGGTAGAAATAATGAAACCTCCTACCCTTCCCTGGCCAGGGGGTGACAGTGGCTGCACAGGGAAGAAGTTTTCCACCAATGGAAGTGACTAACTGTCACAGGTGAGTTCTGGAAACACAGGGCCCTTGGTACTCCACAAACCTTAGAAGCCAAGGGTGTCCTCCCAGCAGTTAGCACTGATAACACTTATATTTGCTTAAGAGAAATGCTGAATTTCAAGCATGCAGCAAAAAGAATTATCTGTCTTTTTAAATAGTGCAGTCCAAATTAGTTCTACTCTTGCTGTAGAGTGTCAGTTAAACAGAAACAAAACAAAACAAAATAAAAAAAACAAAACAAAACAAAACAAAACCCCTTTTCCCTAACAACCTGCTGATTGAAGAGAGTTCACACAAGTGAGAGGACAGGATCGTTGGCTCCTTGGTGTGGGAGCAGTGACTGTTACTAGGAAATTGCAGTCAGCTTCCCCTGCTTTGATGCTGGCATTGTCTCCCCTTCTGATATTTAAATACCATATAATAGTGCCACGAAGATGTTCAGATGTTACTAGTGGGAGCTGCACTGGCAGTTACAATTTTGTCAGTAAAGGAACTGCGGTTTCTCTGGAATAGAAAATATGCAAAACTGAGTTTATTATCTTGTTTGCTTATGGTCCTTTTCATCTTGCTTAGTAAGGCATCACCAGAGGAAATTGACATAAACTCAGGGTTTGTTATTAGACTATAAGGCTAAGAACCATTTAACAGGAACGAAACCCCTTAATCCACTTTAGGGAGAAGGATTTTGCAAGTGATTCTCTGCTAAGTGTTAACAGTAAACGAAGGTTAATGAGTGAAGAAAAATGAAAGCCTTATTAACGGGGCATCTGCCCTGATATGTCTAATGGCTTCCAATCTGACTCGTCAATTTAAGTAATGGAATTGGTTAGAAGATTCAGATTAGAATTAAAGAAAGAGGGTAAAAACCTATTTCCACAAGTTGCTTCAAAATAAATAAGGCACTCACTGGCTGATTCTATATTACATCAGTCTGATTGCACTCTGTATGATAAAGTACGCCTCACCATAAAACCCTGCTGGGAGAAATGTTTAATCAGATGCCTTTGATATTGTTTGAGTGAAAGCTACTTTGGACTCGAAAGAATCAAAGAGAACATTTCTTTGCTTCTGCACTCAGTTTTAGTCTACTACGGTGGTCCGTGTTCTCTGTATGTGCAGCCCACTCTAATCTGCTCTCAAATAAAAGCAGGATCTGACTGGTGGGATTTTGGGCTAGTCTTCAGAATTCTTGGAGAAAATGTTTTGGTTAACAATCAGGTTCATATCCAGTTCAATTCTTAGTCAATCACTAATCAAGTCAGAATAAAGATGATCTGACGGCAGGGATTTAATGGGCTCTAAGGACTACAGTTAACAGCCCCCCAATAATAATTTTAAATTACTCTTTAGAATAGCTTTGTTTGACTTCCTAGGGAACTAAATGAACACATTTTTTCCTAAGAAAATCTCTATTTCAGTGACTAACCTTGAACAATTTGTGAATTTTGCCATAGAAATCACAGATGAGAAGAAAGGGTGAATAACTTACTTTTCTCTTCTTTCCATGGAGTGAATGTGTTCTATTTTTGTATCTTCCCTAAGCTTGCTTCTGGAGTTGTGGAGTTCGCCTCCTGCTGCCAGCTCCCACTGGATGTCAGAACGACTTAGAGTAGTCCTCCCCTTGCCAGTTTGAAATCGGTCTTTAAATTATAATCAACTCTAAAAGAGACTTGTGGATGCAATGCATTTAGTCCAGTAAGTCTAAGGGATCAGGGTTTGCTTCCCTACTGCCGGTGTCACGGAGTTTCAGTGCTTCTCTCTGGGTAAGGTTTGTGGGTTAGATCCAGCTAACCACCAAATAGCTGATATACTTTTAGGACTTGAGAAAGGAGTTGGGACAAAAGATATCACATCTGGGAGGTGATCAGCAGCAAGTGATGGATAGAGGTGGGAGGGATCGGGGTATCCAAGCACAGGGAGCTGGCAGTTGCTCTTGTCTAGAGAGGAGACAGACAAAGGCCTTGAACAGTTGAAGTCCTAAGGGATTTCTTAACTGAATCTAACTGCTAAGCCGTATGCACAGCATTGTATAGTAAGGGATAAAGCTCTTTGGACATGATGACCTCAGAGACAGCTGAAAATAATCTAGTGCAGACATCCATAAACTACTGAGGTGTTTCAGAAAGATAACGTAAAAGGCTAACAAATTGCATGTCTTTTCCACTTATAATTACTTAGTGTTTCTAGTAAGTAAATGTAGTTTCTCAGCTGAACTGCTCTCTCAAATTATTCTTAATTAAATAATACTCCCTGAGAAATCTGTCATTACCAGCAGCCAAGGAATATGGGTTTATTGAGCTTGCTTGAGGCTGTTAATGCTCCAACAAACAGTCTCTTAATTGCCATAAGAGTAATTTCAGTGGGGACTGTACTTCACTTCCCCCAAGAATCTCACTGTATGCTATGTATCTGAAACTTTTAGTTTTTACTTCTGTGTATAGAGTCCTGTAAGGCCAGAGAGATCATCCATTTTCTAATTATTCAGCCGCTGAGTAAGTCATTCTTCATAATAGAAAAATGTGTGCGCTGTTGAATCTGTAATCTTCTCTGCTTCCATTAAGACTCAAGAAATTCAAGAAAAGTAACTGAGAACAGATTTTAAAATTGAGCCCCCCACCCGGACCCCCAACAGTTCATTTCAGTGAAATGAAAATTCTTGAAAATAAGTGACTTTTTCCAGGAGAAGTCATTTAGGGTCTGTTCAAGACCTAACTGAGTTACTTGTTCTTCTAGAAGGTAGTACGGTGGACTGGACAGAAAATGATTACTGGACATGGTTGAAAGCAGAAAAGATGAGAGCATCTGGCTCCAGAGAACTCATTCCTTGGGCATGACCTTATCTATAAACATCTCCCTTCTGCTGTGAACACAAAACAAGGACAAGGATTAAGAAAAAGTCACCACCGTCTTTCCAGTGTTGGAAAGCCTCCATGTGCCATTTCAAAAAGAAGTGCTATTTCAGCCTTTTCCTAAAAGACCTCTTTTTTCATTGTAATGTAATATATTTCTTTCACCTTTTGACAGGCACATGTTTTTTTTTTTTTTTTTTTTTTTTTTTTAATAAAGTTACATACTTGTTTCAGTGAAATTATACCTTAGAATACATTTCAGTGGTATTTCATCCTAGCAGTTTAATTTGGTTGAATTAATGTGCAGCTGTGCTTGAGTAGGGAGAGGGAGTGGCAATGGTAGTGGGAGAAGAGAGAGAGAGAGAGAGAGAGAGAGAGAGAGAGAGAGAGAGAGAGAACCCAACCTCCAAGTATAATCTCAGATTCATGACAGTAACCTTTTTTTATAGTAAAAGATATTTAGCTGCAGAGTGTGAAATATTAAATAATCTCAACATTATGTCAATGATTTACTTTCCCATGGTAAAATTGTTGCTGGTCATATATTCATTTTATTCTGTTTGTATTCTTTTTTTTTTTTCTTGGTAATGTTTTTATTCTCCCTGCAGTCTTTCAGGCTCTTGTCTCTCTGCTTCCCATTATGACATGAATGGACAGGTGCCTCTGCCTGCATGTGTGTACATGGCTGAGCACCTCTGAACCCTGAATGCCTGCATATCATTCAGCACCAAAGGGCAGGGCCTG
Source organism: Mastomys natalensis (assembly GCA_021653895.1). Lineage (NCBI taxonomy): Eukaryota > Metazoa > Chordata > Mammalia > Rodentia > Muridae > Mastomys > Mastomys natalensis. Next base: position 73,395 of record JAJTUV010001948.1, read on the forward strand.
CCTCACAGTAAGAACTTTGTATTAATTGATAGAACAAATTGAACTCAGATGCATCTTTACTTTCTCCCTTTAGTTGGAAAATGAAACTAAGAGAACAAGACCTCTGCCATCACTGAGCGAACTCAGCCTTGTCCCTATGTGCTCCTGAGCACCTGAATGGACACCAGACATACACGTAGCTAACCAGCAAGGAGGACACAACGTAATGTGAAAGGCTCACCCTTGTTCTGTTTGCATTTGCTGAAGACCAGCAAATATGAAAACTCAGATGCTTCTCACTAAGTATCAGTGAGAAAAATGGTTTTCGGTAAGAGGTCTGGATATAGGGGAAAAGAACTCATTTAGAGTTGATCTGTGTATAGTACATACTTCTGTACATGTATACATATGGTGGGTGTATGGTTCTATTTCTTGTTATGTATGTGGTATGTGCATGGGTATATGGAGGAGCACACACACATATGGAGGGTATCTGTGTAGGCACAAGTTGATGTGGGATGTCTTCCTTGATGATACTTCATTTTATTTTTGAGTAAGGACCTCTGTTGAACCCAGAGCTTCAAGCTAGACTGGCTAGCCAGTCTCAGGTCCTCAGGCTAAGCACCGGGTACGAGCATCTCCTCCTGCCCAGTCTATGTCTGTCTTTTCATTCTCTGCTTTGGTATGCATACAAGGTAGCTGGGAACAATAGTGCATATGTGCAAATGTAACCACAGAAAGCGGTATCTGTTCAGGTAGTTTTGACACTCATGCACATTTATACTCCAAAGATCGCTTCTCATCTACAACATGCCACGAGCCTTCTTTCAGAATTCTCTCACTTTAATGGGAGATTGCATCAGCATGAGGGTCACTTGTGCAAATGCGACTGCAGTGTTATTGTCTCTCCAGGATGATTAGGAGGGAAGGAGAGGGGAGGCCAGGCTTCGGCCAAACTGGGCAGCAAGCCTGCAAGCCTGTATCAAAACTGCTAAGGCAGCCGGACCACCAGTCTGCATGCCAGCCAATCTGTATTTTTAAAATAGTGTTATTTATATAAACATTTGGGAGTGTGTGTATGTGTTAAATCTCATTCAACAGGAGTGAGGTTTGCTCAGCTGCTTTCCAGAGTGACCAGGGGGCAGACAAGACAGGGCTCCAGTCAACAGAATGGCATTCCATCTGCCCTCTACTCCGCTTGCAAATCTCCAGCCAGCCAACGGTTTTCAGCTTTGCTCATTTTTTTTTTCTGTCTTGTTCTGATCTGAAGCAGAAGCTGACATGAAACAAACATGGCATTTCCTTTTGAAAATTGAATCCTGAAATTGGCTTCATCCTTCCAGAAGCACAGCCCTGTTGCTGTTCGTCCCAGCTCTCTGAATGTCAGAACGACTTTGCATATAAAGCTCCATATTTAGAGCAATTACCACAGTTTTCTTTGGGATTTTTGTTTCCCAAATGGGGGAAGGTGCATGTTTGGGGTGGTCGTATGCAATGGTTTGAATGGATATGGTTTTCCCTCTATAGAAAGCAGGATGTAAAACAGGGGACCACAATAAATCCACTACTCTTCCCTACCTTTTTATTAGCACACATTTAAAGGGAATGTAGCAAAATGTGGAGTCATATAAACATGTCTTTTTCAAGAACTACATTCGTGTCACCTGGAAACTAAAGTGTATAATAAATGGCCATAGGGATCCAACAAGTCATGGCTCAGGGCCAACTCTCCACAACTGAAGTGATGCTTACGATAAGTAGAGTCTCATGGACACAATGTGCACGGTATGGATGGTATTGCAGTTTTTTTGAGCCAAGTTGCACTACAGTGATTTGAAATAGGAAGACTTAATGGGGCAATGAGATGAGAAGAAAAGAAGAGCTAGAGGCAGAGGAGCTGAAGGCAGAGCCCATTAACAGTCGCTCAGTGACATAGATACTGAAAAGGAAAGGCAGAGTAAAAGAATGATGAACACACACACACAGACACACAGACACACAGACACACAACACACAGACACACACAGACACACACACACACACACACACACACACACACACACACACACAGACATACACATACAAGCCCAAAGGGAGATTCCTCATGATGTCCTTGGAGCATTGAATCCTTATGAGCTGTAAGGAAAATGGGCTGTTTGGGAAGAAGGCAAGATCTGAGAACCCTGCATACTACGTAGAGTTTCTGTCTTTGCCCATAGTGAAACTTGCAAGCTTCATTTGTGATAGACAAATGGATGCTCTTACAGATGCAGTTGAAGCATGTTGATTAATAATGGGAGTTAGTATTTTCCCCCTATCCTCTTGAGAACATTAGCAGTTCTATAGTCATTGTGGAGAATCATGTTTGAGGCAGTTAGAGGTTTGCTATGTTAAAAAAAATAGTCAAAAATAGTATTCAGTGACAAAGAAGAGACACATGATACCCACAGAACTTGTTTTTTCAGAGGATACAACTTGTTTTGATGTATACATGGATTTTTATTTTGTAATTTTCACTTTCTTTACAGGCTTTGTGACCATGGGCAAATAGTTACCCTCTTTGTACTTTTGTCTTTATGCCTGCACAATGGAAGTAATAGAAGCCAGACCCCCAGAGATGATCCAAGTCGTTGTCAAACTCTGAGGCTGGAGCACTGGAAAACACATAGTACTCAGCAAACACCAACTGCTAGCACTAGAAGGGAAAGCAGTAGAGTCTCTGCTTTCAGTACTCCAGTTTAGATTCTATGGTTGTGCTTGGGAGAAAGTGACTTAATTGTTCCTGTGGCTCAGAGAGTTTCTTAATACACAGAAGTGTAAGCTACTACATGTATGAAATTATCTTACAAACTGCCAAAGTACACTGTACTGTGTAAAACTCAATTGATATGCAATGGAAGACAGTCTTCCTCAAGGTAGGAAACACAATAATCTTAGGGTATGTACCATAATATACAACTTTCTCCATAATTATCTGGATGTTTCTGTCATGTGCTTGGATGTTTCCAACTTAGAATTTCATGTCACATGATGATCAACAGAGGTGGCTTTCCCAGACTGTTAATGTTGTAAGCTCGCTATTTGGTGGGTACTGGAAAATGGAGTCTCTTTAGCATTAGGCTATAAAGTTTTATATTTACTGTCACATGAACATACTATTTTTGACTTTTATTTCTTTCAGAAAGCAAACCTGTAAATGCCACAAACATGATTCTCCACTGTGACTATAGAACTGTTAATGTTCTCAAGAGGATAGGGAAAAAAAACTATACCATATGTGATTCTCCAGTGATAGACTAGGAAGCACATTTTGCAGTATAATTATTTGCATATGATTCTAATGTGACAATCTGATGAAGATATTGGAGTAATACTTCCCTAGTGAACTCACCATTATATACAGAGACTTAGAGCTGGCATTGGGTACTTTTGGGGTTATTGCTCAGCATTTCTGCTTTGCCAAAGGATGAGTCCTGCAGTCTTATTGCTAACAGTGGATTCTGCCTCTTGTCCAAGTCAAAGCAAGTTTTGGAGTGGGAGGAATTGGGACACTCAGTGAGGGTTAGGGTGTTTTTTCTTTGCAGAATCATAGTGAAGAAGTGGATGAAGAGCAGGAGGGCAAGGATGGTGGATGCTCTCACTTCCCAAAAGGCCTTCGGTCGGCTGAGCTGAACCTCCTGCCTCTACGCTTATCAATTACTTCAACCACTGTGCCCCAAGGTCTCTCCCTTTCTTAAAGTTAGCTTGAGAGAACACTGGTTCCCTCAAAACAGAACTTTAGCAATGGAATTATATTTCTCTCATAAGATGTTGGCCTTAAGTTGTGGACCTATAGAAAATTGTGACAGACAAATGGATGCTCTTACAGATTTCTATGGACTTGATCCTTCTTCCTGACCTCTGGATTGTTTTGAATACCCTTATTAGTGAGTTAAATTGATCAAGGTGGACATAAGAAGACAGCAATGACAATACAGACAGCTGATTCCTTAGCTTTATGTGGTCAGAGCAAAATGTCATGAAAGACATATATTTTTTAAAATGTACAATATGTAGTATTTAAAAGAATTAAGTTTCAGGGCTGATCCTGTGCCACAGCTCCGGGGGTTAATCCTGTGCCACAGCGCTCCATACCCAAATACTGCTGGGAGAGAGATGGTCTCGCGGGAGTGCCAACACACCTGTGAGCACAGGTAAAACCACCACTTCTACTCTGAGGGACCTGCCTGGAGCCCTCAGGACACAGGAACCAAGGAGCAGCCTGTGACAGGATGCTTCCGGTTTCCTTCTGTGTTCAGAGCTGACACAGTGCCACAGATCTCCATGCCTAAGTTCCTCCAGGAAAAAACTGGTCTCCAAGGAGTGCTGGCACACAGGCTTGCAGGAGGGGCAAGGCACAGTCAGAGACAGCAAGAATTGCTAACACAAGAGATATCCAGATGATGAGAGGCAAGGGCAAGAATATAAACAACAGAGACCAGAGGCTACTTGGCATCATCAGAACCCAATTCTCCCACTAGAGTGAGCCCTGAATATCCCAACACACCAGAAAAGCAAGACTCTGATTTAAAATCACTTCTCATGATGATGACAGAGGACTTTAAGAAGGACATAAATAACTCCCTTAAAGAAATACAGGAGAACACAGATAGATATCTAGAAGCTGTTAAAGAGGAAACACAAAAATCCCTTAAAGAATTACAGGAAAACACAACCAAACAGGTGAAGGAATTGAGCAAATCATCCAGGATCTAAAAATGGAAATAGAAACAAAGAAATCACAAAGGGAGACAACCCTGGAGATAAAACACCTAGTAAAGAAATCAGGAGTCATAGATGCAAGCAACATCAACAGAATACAAGAGATAAAAGAGAGAATCTCAGGTGCAGAAGACACTATAGAAAACAGGCACAACAGTCAAAGAAAATGCAAAGTGCAAAAAGATCCTAACCCAAAATATCCAGAAAATCCAGGACACAATGAGAAGTCCAAACCAAGGATCATAGGTATAGAAGAGAGTGAGATTCCCAACTTAAAGGGTCAGTAAATATCTTGAACAAAATTATAGAAGAAAACTTCCATAACCTAAAGAAAGAGATGCCCATAAACATACAAGAAGCCTGAAGAACTTCAAATAAACCAGACCAGAAAAGAAATTCCTCCTGTCATATAATAGTCAAAACACCAAATGCACAAAACAAAGAAAGAATATTAAAAGCAGTAAGAGAAAAAGGTCAAGTAACTTATAAAAGCAGATCTATTAGAATTACACCAGACTTCTCACCAGAGACTATGAAAGCTAGAAGATCCTAGGCAGATGTCATACAGACCCTAAGAGAACACAAATGCCAGCCCAGCAGGCTACTATACTCAGCAAAATGCTCAATTGCCATAGATGGAGAAACCAAGATATTTCATAACAAAACTGAATTCACACAATATCTTTCCACAAATCCAGCCCTACAAAGGATAATAGATGGAAAACTCCAACAGAAGGAGGGAAACTACACCCTTAAAAAATCAAGAAAGTAATCTTCTTTTAACAAACCCAAAAGAAGATAACCACACAAATATAGTTCCACCTCTAACAACAAAAGTAACAGGAAGCGACAATAGCTATTACTTAATATCTCTTAATATCAATGGACTCAATTCCCAATAAAAAAGACATAGACTAACAGACTGAATATGTAAATAGGACCCAGCATTTTGCTGCATACAGGAAACACACCTCAGTGACAAAGACAGATACTGCCTCAGAGTAAAAGGCTGGAAAGCAATTTTCCAAGAGAATGGTTCCAAGAAAAAAGCTGGAGTAGCCATTCTATTATTGAACAAAATTGACTTTAAACCAAAAGTTTTCAAAAAGATAAGGAAGGACACCTCATACTCATCAAAGGAAAAAAATCTACCAAAATGAACCCTCAATTTTGAACATCTATGCTCCAAATGCAAGGGCACCCACATTCATAAAAGAAGCCTTTCTAAAGTTCAAATCACATATTGCACCTCACTCAATAGTAGTGGGAGACTTCAACACCCCAATCTCATTGATGGACAGATCATAGAACCACAACTAAACAGAGACTCAGTGAAACTAAAAGAAGTTATGAATGAAATGTGTTTAAAAGGTTTCTATAGAACATTTCATCCTAAAACAAAAGAATATACCTTCTTCTCAGCTCTTCATGGTACCTTCTTTAAAACTGACCATATAATTGGTCCAAAGCAGGCCTTAACAGATACAGGAAGATTGAAATAATCCCATGTATCCTATCAGGTTACTACAGACTAACGACACTATCAATAGGACAAAACAGCAACCAACAGACTGGGAAAAGATCTTTAACAATTCTACATCTGATAGAGGGCTAATATCCGATATATACAAAGAATTCAAGAAGTTAGACTTCAGAGAACCAAATAATCCTATTAAAAATGGGGAACAGAGCTAAACAGAGAATTCGAAACAGAGGAAACTCAAGTGGTCAAGAAACATCTAAAGAAATGTTCAGCATCCTTAGTCATCAGGGAAATGCAAATCAAAATGACCCTGAGATTTCACCTTACACCAGTCAGAATGGCTAAGATCAAAATTCAGATGACAGGAGATGCTGGCAAGGATGTGGAGAAAGAAGAACACTCCTCCATTGTTGGTGGGATTATAAACTGGTACAACCACTCTGGAAATCAGTCTGGTGGCTCCTCAGAAAATTGGACATAGTACTACCTGAGGACCTAGCTGTATCACTCCCAGAAGATGCTCCAACATGTAATAAGGACACATGCTCCACTATGTTCATAGCCACCTTATTTCTAATAGCCAGAAGCTGAAAACAACCCAGATATTCTTCAACAGAGAAATGGATACAGAAAATGTGGTATATTTACACAATGGAATACTACTCAGCTATTAAGAACAATAACTTAATGAAATTTGCAGGCAAATGGATGAAACTTGAAAATGTCACCCAGTCACAAAAGAACACACATGGTATGTACTCACTGATAAGTGGATATCAGCCCAAAAGCTGAGAATACCCAAGATATAATCCACAGACCCTCTGAAGCTCAAGAGGGAGGAAGATCATATAAAGTCATCACACCTGGAGGCTATTGAGGATTTCCAGAAGTGCTTGCTGACAGGAGCCTGATATGACTGTCTCCTGAGAGTCTCTTCCAGATCCTGACAAATTCATAGGCAAATGCTCACAACCAACCATTGGACTGAGCACAAGGTTCCAGACTGGGGAGTTGGAGAAGGGACAGAAGGAGCTGAGGGCATTTGAAGCCCAATAGGGGAAGCAACAGTGTCAACCAGCCAGACCCCAGAGCTCCTGAGGTCCACCAACCAAAAAGTACACATGGAGGGACCCGTATGTGGCAGAGGATGGCCTTGTTGGACATCAGTGGGGGAGCAGACCTTGGTCCGGTAGGGGTTCGATTCTCCAGTGTAGCAAATGCCAGGGCAGGAAATTGGGAGTGGGTGGGGGGAACATCCTTATAGAAGCAGGGGCAGGGGGATTGGAAAAAGTAAAAAAAAAAAAAAAAAAGTAAGAAAGAAAAAAAAACCAGTTGTCAAAAAAAAGAAACGTTTCTATGGTAAATGATAGGAAAGAACTTTGAACATTTATGACATAAATAGGCTAGGTTGTTTTTATTTAAAAGGGGAGATATGGAATCACTTAGAATTATTTACCTCATAAATATTACATCTGCATCTATTTTTAAAATGTAACAATTACTATTCTCACAGTGACAATAATCTGTAAACTTCTGCTAAGAAATATGCCTACTTGTAGATTTATGCTGCTTTTATAACCAGTATTTCTGCTTCCCAGGACAGTCCAAATCATGTTATAGTCTTAAATTATGTGAGTGTGTGGTGTATGTGTATGTGTGTGTGCATGTGCACATACCATAGTGGGTCTAGGGGTGTCATCTTTTGGGAGTCATTTTCCTTCTCTGGATTTAAACTCAGGTTGTTTAAATCATCTGGTTAGCCCCACACATTTAATTTTTAAGCAAGCTAGTAAAGTTTACTCAGTTTAGTAATGAGTACTCAGTCTAGGTCATTCTTTCTCAAAATTAATAATTACTTTATTTTAATATACTACAGTTAGAATTTAAAATTGTTTTGGAGATATCTATTAGCATAATTTATTTATTTTGTAAAGTTGTTTGTTTTGTTTTGTTTTGCCACCCTGGTAATTCTTGCCAGCTATAGGGTTCTTATTTTTGACATTTCTATTTTTTCTTTAGAATGACTGGAAGTATTTATACTAAAGGCCCACACAGTTATGATATGGGATGTGTGAGTGTCTTAACTAGAAATGGTGACTGTGGGCTGGGAAACATGGCTCAGTTAGTAAAATACTTGCTGTGCAAATCTGAGGACTAAGTGTGGATATCTAATACCCATGTGAAAAGCCAGATGTGATTGTATATGCATATAATCCTAGCACCAGGTGGTGAAGATGGTGAATCCTTAGAACTCAGTGACCATCACAGCCTTGATGAATCAGTGTGTTCTGGTTCAGTCACATGCTCTATCTAGAAAAATAAGGGGAAGGTAAATTAGAGAAGATACTCAGTGTCAACTTGTGGCCTACACACACACACACACACACACACATACACACACACACACACACACACCTGCAACATACATCCCTCCCCAACACACAAAGAAATGGTGGCTCTCACTGTCATAGAACTGGGGAAAAGCAGGGATTGAGGAGTGACTACAGTAAATAGAGCTTCTTTTTCTGGCTGCAGGGATGTGGATTCATGCTACTGTCTATTGAGAATGACCTTATTTTCTATTTAAATTTCAATTTAAAACAGTATCAAGTGATATTCTTGACTAACCACGACAGCAAGTTTATCTCCTAATTCCTCTAAATTCTATGATGAGCACTTTTAAAGTTTTCTTCAGAACTGGGCCCAAATACTTGGCATCCAAGCATGAGGACCTGTGCATGGATCCCTGTACCCATGCTGAAAATCAGGCATTGTAGCATGCATCTGTAGTCTCAGTGCCAGGGCCACAGAGACAGGTGGGCTCCTGAAGCTCACTGGCCTCCAGCTAGCCTAGATAGATTTATGAGTCTGTTTCAGTGAGATTCCCAGTCTCAGAAATACTACTGTAACAAATTGAGAAAGGATGACCAACAGTGATCTTCAGCCTCCGCCAGCATGGAACATGTATTTGTGCATGCACATATGCATACAACTATATGTACATATAGATAATAAAACACACACACACATTACACACATTACACCCCACCACACACACACACAACACACACACATCCCAGGGTTGACCTGGAGTTGGTAGCAGTGTTTATTACAGGGCTTAGTTTGCACTGATAGTTTCCACGTGTGGATATTATCATTTTCTGACATTAGTTATGATTCAAGATGATTGTTTGCATTAGTAAATACAGTAGAGGAGTTGCTTTAAATTACTGTCAGTGCATTCCTAGATTTAAAAAACAAGAACAATTCCCATCTAGATCATAATGGAGAGTTCTACCTGTTTTCCCCCAAGCTCAATGTTCAGCTCTGAGATTATTCATTTTGTCTGCTTTCAAGTTTGAGGGTCTGGCTATTTTTCAACCTAATGCTAATGTTTCCTTCTGGTCTCAGATATTGCTAAACGAGTATTGTTGCTTTTAGCTCCTTGTGACTTTGAGTCACAACTCACATTCACCTCCAGCTATTGTTTTGATCAATGAGTTTGAACCAAGCATTGTTCTGGCAGTGAAGCATTGGCTCCTATCACTATAGGAGAGCTGGGGTATTCACTGTGGGGCTGGACTACACAGTGCATGAAAGTATCCAGAAACAGATGGAAGAGGAGACTCCTGGAGAATCCTTGGTCTTTGTTAGCAGTGACAAAGGAAGGTTTTTTAAATTTTTATTTCTTTAAATGGGGTCAAATAAGAAACTGTGTAGAAGAGGTATGTTTGTGGGGAAGACCAGGGTGCAGGAATGTGGGTTCATTGGGGCTTACACAGAAGGAACTATTCACACTCTAAGAAGTTATTAAACTGCTTTTCTCTTCAATGTGCCTTTTTTTTTTAGTAAAGTTATGAACAGAAAGCCATGCTACATAAGCAAAAATTACTCTGAGCTTACATAATGTGGATAATGATGTTATCAATAAAATTCAAAAACGAAATTACCATAGTGGTACATATTTAATTATGCACACACTTCTCACTGTGCTACACAACGATAATGGCCAAAGAATCATACAAACACTGTAGCTCCCGTTCTTTTTAATAGAGGTGGGAACTAATATTTATTGAATCTCTAATATCTGCTGGGCTCCATGCTGGCTGCTTTACATATGTTATCTCCCTTAATGTGTTTGGTATCAAGGCATCCTTAGGGCCTGTGTGGGCGGAGAAGAGAAGGATTACTCTTCGGAGCCTTCCTGAGGACTGATAACTCTGTCTTTTGGCAGGGGTGCACATTTCACTTTCCTGATCTCTGGCTTAGGAGTTTACATTTGTTGTGAAGCCTTTTAATTTTTTTTTTAAAGATTTAACTTTATTATTTTAAGTGTACATGTATGTATTTATACACAAGTGACTATGGTGTCTACAGAGGCCAAAAGAGTGCATCAGATTCCCTAGAGACAGAATGGTAGATGGTTATGAGCCACCTAGAAACCAAACTCTGGTCCTATGCAAGAGCAGCAAGGGATATTAGCCACTGAGGCAGGCACATTGACAGTACATTTGTTAATTTAAAAGAGTACACATGGAGGGGGCAACACATGGCTCCAGCTGGATATGTAGCAGAGGATGGCCTTATTGGGCATCACTGGGAGGGGAGCCCTTGGTCCTATGGAGGCTCCCATGATAGGGGAATGCTAGGGCACTGAGGCAGGAGTGGGTGGGCAGGTTTGGGGAGCATTCTTATAGAGGGAGTCGGGAGGGGATAGGGGACTTGTGGAGGGGAAACTGCAAAGGGGGATCATATTTGAAATGTATATAAATAAAATGATCAATAAAAAATGAAAAAAATATTTGGTACTGGGGATTGGACCTGGAACATTGTATGTGTGAGGCAAGTGCTCTACCACTGAGCTACATCATCCGGTCTGATCAGAGTGGATACAGCTTCCTTCCTGTGCATCCTATCTCACACACATTTCACTAGTGGGAGGATTGACAAGGCAGCACACACTATAGTGTTTGCATGGGAAGGTTAAGTACAAGGAGGGAGAATGCAAGCAAGTCTTTTGAGTTTTTGAGGGAATATGTTAAAAAGATGTTTGGCAGCTCCAGTTTAACTCTTGTCTGCTCTTGGGACAAATGGCCATATAAAGGTGATGGTAGAAAGCCAAGAACTCTTCCACGCAACTTTTCAATACCTGGCACTTCATAGTTGAGAATATGGCATTTACTATTTTGGGGTTAGGAAACTGGCCAAAGTCTGATAACAATCATGAATCTACTCCCTGGAGAATGTTAGTCTATTAGTCTGGCGTTCTATTAGATGCTAGGATGGTAGCGAGGAGACAGAATAAATGGAGGAAACAGACTCTGAGGTGTCTTTCCAGGAGCCCACAAGGAAGGGAAAAGGATCACAAACAGGAAGAACGCTGGGAGAGCAGTGCATGAGGAAGATGAGAAAGTTCTGCTCTGGGAAGGTGGTATCTATTTGAATACTGTACAGAACTGGAAACACAGGGGCCATTTACCATTCTACATTCAGTCAAGAATGGTGGATTAACAGAGTATGAGTTATACTTTCTAAACAGTCACATGTTATTCAAAGAATGACTCGTGTCATGGTAAGTTATCTGTAGTATTTATAATATAAGTTTCTTCCCTTCTATAAAGTTGTTGGTCTTAACTTTATCTGCTTTCCTGAGCCTCAGGAGAGTTGCTGCTGTCAAACTTTAAAGATTCCTTTCCCCTTTTAGTGTTGAGTCTTAAACCTAGGTCCTTTCACTCCTCACTCTTAGTTTTAAACATATGACCTTGTAAAGGGGCCCAGGCTGGCCTTAAACTTGAGATCCTCCTGCCTCCACTTGCAGAGTCATGCCCACCTTGTTGGTCAGGCCCACTGTGTGCACTAGAGTCTTCAGTCTTTAGTTCCTCTTATTGGTTGCTACCACAGACAGGCCCTAGACACCTTTTATTTTTCTGATAGAAATTTTACGAACTACGAATTATGTAGCTTAGATAAGATTGATTACCAACTATTCCTTGTTCTGTATAGGCAAGAAGAGCAAAAAGGGAATAATGTTGGCTGTTTTGGTAAAGTTTAGGTCACATTCTGTCACTGGAGAAATGAGAGTCACAGATGCGAGTCCCCTTCAGCACAACGACATATTCTTTTTGTCCTATCCACTTTCTCCATGGTTGTCTATGCTTCTCTTGTGCTTATGAAGGGAATCTCCATGAAATCTAAAAGGGCCTAATTCAGGGAGATAGCTGACCAAGTGGAGGCTCCTGAGGAAGGACTCCATGGCGGCTCCACACGCCTGTTCTGCACTTCATCTCTACTCTTGAGATTTTTAACATCTATCTTATTTTAAAAACAAACAAATGAAAACAAACAAGCAAACAAACACAAACAACACCCAACAAAAACCAATGATTCCTTTCTGTGAACCTTGAAGCAAATCGAACAACTCTGAAGTTGCGGTGGGAACCCTGACTGGTCAGTTGGAAGTGCAGGGTTAACATCCAGGGGCACACAGATGGTGTCTGATGTACAGGATTAGCAGTTTGGGACATTAAAACCCCAACCTCAGGATCTGACAAAAACCCCAGGTCAATTGTTTCAGAGTCTGAGCTGCATTAAAGGAGGCCTCGCTGGTGCAGAAGCGAGAGTGGGCTCTTAGTGAGGAGTGAAGGTCAAGACACCATTTGTGTTGTAGCGAAATCAAGTATAGTGTTCTCCTTTTCTTTACATGGTCCTGCTACTGTATATACATTTGCCACATCTGCTGCTGCAGTTAAATTGCATATATTTTGTATCCTAGTATACTTTTTTTTTTGTCATTTGCCTACATGAAATTTAGCAAAAAATCTGTTGTTTTGAACCTCGGAGTACCAGAGGAACTTAATCCAAGATGGCTCTGAGATGAGCCTTTCCTGGCAGAATTATAACAAGGTCACCTGTATATGTTTATTTATTTTCCTAAACCTTTTCTTGACTCTAAAATGCCTGTGGAATTTCAAACTCAAAATTCTAATCCCATTCAGTCAGCTGTGAGCTCAGTCTTTGGGCTGCTTCGGGCTGCCAAATGGAAAGTGTCTGGGTAGAATAAAGAATTTAGGTCATTGCTTTTGAAACCAATGTGTCCTCTGGAAGAAAAGAAATCAAATCCAATAACATCACACAGGGAAGAAAGTAAAGCACCTCCAAGGACAGCTTTTCTTTGCAACAGTTAGCCAGAATGAAATGTGCGACACTTTCACCTCTTCCCTCTCTCTTGCTCCAGGCTCCAGATAGTGCAGGTTGATTTGGGTCTTTAAAGTCACATTCTCCCACCTGCATTGTCACTACTGTACCTGAATCCCCTGAGGTAAGGGACTAGCACATTCCTAAGAAAACCTGGAGGTTAAACAGGGACTTTTCATCCCAGAGAGTTTTCTGAGATGGTGGTGCTGTGTTCCTCAGATTTAATGTGCAAAGGAAACGTCCGCGGTCTCATGAACATGCAGATTTTGTGTGGGTCAGTGTTAGTGTGGGATGGGCCCTGAGTATTTGCGTTTGAAAGGCTCACAACAGCTGTCAGTACGGTGGATTCTATGATGAGCACTAAGGGCCAGTGTGGTTTAGGTCTATTTTCTCAGTTGGTCCTTCTCTCAGTATGTGGTCCTCAGAATCTTGGGTTATAACACCTGGTCCTCAGCTGTTGTGCTATTGTGGGAGGTTGTGAAACCTTGAACAGTCAAGGCCCACCGCGGGGACGGGGGTCGGGGGAGGCTGGGAGGTTCATGGCTGGCCTCACTTCCTGCGTGCTCTCAGCTTTCTGATCAGTGAATCGAGCAAGCCGCTACATCCTCGACAGCTGCTCTTCTGCCATCTGTCCACAGTTCAGTAAACTGTACCCAAACTGGAACCAAAAACCCTCTCCCCAGCTGCCTTTTGTCAGAACTAGGTCAAACAACAAGGAAAGTACTGACATGGGATTCAGGCTATTTGCCACACAAGCTCACAGGATTCCTTTGAATACGGTACTTTTGCCATTCTGCTACTTCAAATCTCTCCTCACTAAGGGCACATGGTTTTTTAAAGGCAGTGCACACAAAACCTCTCCACTGCAGAGAAGGAAAGACATTTGTCTACACTGACCTGCATTTCATTATGAGAAAATTCAGAAAATAATTTTATTAGACGTAGTAAAATTTCATTAGTCCCTTAGCAAGAAGATGAGCAATGGCTAGAATGGTAGTGGATTGGGGTATATTTAATTTTCAGCTTTCCAAATGCTTTAAATAATAATAACAAAAAGGATTATAGTGGCATGGCTGAAGCTGTTCTATCCAGAGCAGCACTTAGACTGATACATATAATGTTCCACTTAGGAGCCATTGCCGTACAATTAACTAGCTAGTATTAAAAAGAAGTTTCTTAAACTACTTAAAGTTGTAGACCTATTCAGAAATAGACCTGTGCTTCTCAAGTAAACACAAACAAGGAATGGAGTCATTTGGGAGGATAATAAAAGAAACCAACAAGCTCTACACCAGCTCCCCACGGGTGAGATTTAAAGCTACACATCTATGTACTGTCAGTAATTAACATAAAATACACTTAAATTTGGAAGATTTACTTTGCCATCACCTTCCCACACAGCAAACACCACTTCCAGGCTAATTTGCCTTCATTACTTCACATGTATTTGCAAGCCTGACTTCTGTTCTCAAACGCTTATGTGAAGTCTACCTTCAAGTTAAGTTCCTGTGTATGGGCCCTTCTGCTTCTAGTCAATCCTGAAGGAAGCAGAGGATCTATCAGCTGTGACCTCTGTAGCATGGTTTCTCCATCCTGAGGGAGGCTCTCCAGCTGTATGCAGAATCAAAGAGGGCCATGAAGACAGCTGCTTGTCTATTGTGTGGCAGAGCTGACATCTAGCTGGCTGACTTTGAAAGAGAGGGAACTATGGTAGCCTGATGTACGAAGAGACACCTTCCAAGATGCCTTTCATGGTAGAATTGCAGACAACTTCATTTTGAAAAGAGGCTTTTTGAATGTTCTACTTTAACTTCAACTGCAGAACACTTTATTTTGAGATTTATCAAACAATAAGTGATATGTTAGTTCAATACATAACCACTAAGAGTGAGCTAGAAGAGGGTGGAGAGGAAAAGGAGAAGAAACAGATTTGGAAAGAAGACATGGGTGAGGCAGGGGAGATCCTCAGAGCTCAAGGACACAATGGTTTTAGCACGTGTTGTGTTCAATGTGTGAATTCCTTAGATATGGTTGAGAGACTAACTTCTTTACTAATAAAAAGAGTTGACTATGAATCCAGATTGTTCACTGTAGAATTTACATTTTAAAATTAGATGTAAGAGAGAGGAGAGGCAGCCATGGTGTTAGGTCACCCAGAAGCTGGCAGTAGGTTGCCATGGAAATGGAGTCTTCAGGCCTACTTATGGAATGGGGGTAGAGCAGAACCTGGAAAGGCTTAGCCTGGCTCTAGAATAGTCTGTTTCTCCAGAAGATTAAGGTCTTACAACACATTTTATATGCACTCTCTGTATATTTAGAACAGCTGCCAAAAAGAGAAAAAACCCAAAGCATGTTCTTTCAGTATTTTATTTGACCCTTTAAACAAGTCTGTGAATTATATATGGCTTCTGTTAACACTAATGTCATCCAGTCAAATGGCAGGTGACTGCTGTGGTAGATGTTTAACCTCAGATTGGGGTTTCTACCCCAACATAGATATTCAATTCCCAGATAAAAGAAATACAACATTTATATTTATAATAAGTCTTTAATACACTAAAGATGGACAGATATCTACCTCCTATTATATCTACTTCCCTGCCAATAACCCCACAATATGACTTTCCCTGTTCTGGGCTGCTCTTAACATGCTCTTAACAGCTCTCATGGCCATTTTTCTCAAAGATTCCTGTGCCTTGGACTCATTTCCTCTCTCTAACTTCTTTCCCCTCCTTGCAGTCCCCCAACTCCAACCATAAACCCAGGAACCCAAATCCCCATCTATTTTCTACCCAGCTATAAACTAAAGGCATCTTTATTCGCCAATCAGGAATAACTTGCAGGAGAAGATTACATACTGTCACTTGGGTCTATGAGTGCATTCTCTCATCCTAGGAGACAACTAGGCCTTGGGGACCAGTATTTAACATTACAATACATATGACCTCAACAAATGACATCAAAATCTAATATTGATAGCTTGAGAAGTTGACCCGTCCAGGAAGGAGTATGTGGTAGAGTAGGGACTTTGCTCATTTTTCTCTGCTACTGCTTCCTTATTTATAGGATGATAATGATAATATGAGCACTGGTTAAAAGGTAATCAGGTGGAACAATGTTGGTGAAGCTTTAACATGCTGAATAAACATCTATTGTCACATGCATTGTTAGGAAAGACTAAGATAGAACAATATTCTAGGTTCATGTCTACTGACAGAGGTTTGAAGCAGAGCAAAGAGTCCATGTAGGAGGGTCTCTGGCTGGCAGAAGTTCCCCTGGAAGTGGGTTCTTGTGGACTACATGCTTTTGTTCTTCAGAATTTATGCATTGACATACTAATTCCCAATCTGATAGTGTTAGAACATTAAGACTCAGAGAAGGAATTAGTGGAGAATAAAATTAGTAACTTTGTGAGAATAAACTTGAACCAAGGTGGTGGTTCAGGTCTTTTTTGTTCTCCAGTCATTGATAGGCTGAGGCAGGAGGATTGCCATGAGTTCAAATCAGCTTGGGTATAGAATGAGATCCTGTCTTGAAAACTCTCTCAAAAATAATAAAATTCTTAGTGAGCAGATTTCCCTTTCAAATAAAAGATGATACAATCAGAAGGCCATAGATTCTCTGGAAGAGGCTCTTGTCAGATAGCAGATCTGTTGGCTCTTTTGTCTTGGATTTCCTTCAGAACTGAGAAATAAAATGCTTGTTGTTTCAGTCATTCTGTGATAGACTACCACAGCATCCCCAGATTGGTTAGCTAGCAAGTCTTTATGTTTTTAAAGTGTTCCCATTATAGAATATCTCTTACCAAATCTAGGTGCTTTTTTTTTTTTTATAACTAAAATTATCTTACTCTCAAGATAACTCCTCCCAAACTTTGTCTTTTGGGGTTTTCAATAGTTATGCAATTATATAGTGTGTTGAGCCATGAATAGTTTTTAGTTTTGTAGACATAAAAACAGTATTAAGCTTAGAATTCCTTGAAGCATTGAAGAGTTCTGTTTTTCAGATTTTATTTTTTTCAGGTTTTTATTTGTTTCTTCCAGATGATAGATCTGATACAGACAGCAATGAGGAATAGCTTTTTAAAGGAGACAGTGATTGCTCAAAAGAAAGATTAAACTAGCCTATAGATCAGTGAGGTACATAGTGTTTGGATTTTAAACACCAAATACAAGAAATGAATCTTACATGACTATTACCTTCAAACACAAAGAGACTAGAAGAGTACAGGCTAGTGAAGCCCTAGGCATTTACTTCCCAAGTCCTGTGGAACATCCAGGTCAGTTTGTGCTCTGCGTTGGCTAACCTGGAGGAGCACAGTAAAGAACTGCAGCCA
Organism: Mastomys natalensis; assembly: GCA_021653895.1. NCBI lineage: Eukaryota > Metazoa > Chordata > Mammalia > Rodentia > Muridae > Mastomys > Mastomys natalensis. Next base: position 91,148 of record JAJTUV010001948.1, read on the forward strand.
GGGCTGGAGAGATGGCTTGGTGGTAAGAGGGCTTCTCGCATAAGGACAAGGACTTTAGTTCAGATCCCCGCACCAACCTAAAGAAGCAGATAATACTGGAGGGGACAGAGATAGGATTATTAAGGTCTCTTGGGCACCAGCCTAGTCCCAGGTTCAGTAAGAGACCCTGTCACAAAGAGATAAGGTCAGCAGGGATAGAGAAGGTGAACTTTTGGTTTCTGTGTTTTCACAGATGTACACACACATACATGTATATACAATGCTTACATGGTGTTCCTTGGGGTTGGGGTTGCAGTATGAAGGCTGCTTCATATTATAAAAAAATACAAAATCAAAATAAAGTATAACTGTATCTATATCCTATGGGTAATTTAAATTAGATGTAATTTTCAAGTGGTGGTAGTCTTCTATTCAGGCTCTGTATTTAGAAGAGGGTGGCTGGAATGGTAGAAATTTTACTTTTAGGAGAAAGGTGAAATGAAGTAGAATGCAACTTCTCTAACTGAAGATATTGTCATTTTCATATACAGTGTATGTTGTTGTTTTTAATAATTATGTTCTTTTACTTATATTTTCTTCTTCTTCCTCCTCCTCCCCCTCTTCCTTTACATTGCTAGGAGGTTGTGTTATTAGGCTGATCAATGCCAAAACTAAACAACAATGGAAGAGACTGATGTTTCCTTAATCTTTTCAGCATACATTTATTTCTTTTGTTTATGTGTGTAGGTGCGCATATGCCATGGGCCACATGGAACTCAAACAAAACCTGTTGGAGTTGATTCTCTTCAACCATTTGAGTCCAAATAATTGAATTTAGGTCTTCAGACTTGGTCATAAGAGACTTGATCTCCCCAACCATCTCATTGTTCTTGTTTTTGTACTTATCTTGCACTGTCAACTCAGCATTTTATGTAATAGAACTATTCGGACTTCCTTTCACTTTCTTTGTTGAAGTAGAGATTTTATTGTTGTTGCTAAAAGTAAAGTGCATATGCCAACAGACAAAGGAAAACAATTTAGGAACATCGTATTTATCAAGGGACTTGAATCTAGAATACATAAAGAACTCCTAAAACTCAACAGAAGAAAAATCTAACACCCTAATTGAAACATGAATAAAAGGTAGGAGATGTTTCAGCAAAGAAAATGAATATGCTGCAAGTAGGACAATCTCTATCGCCATGTCCATCACTGGAGAAGTTCAAATTGAATCTGCTGTTATTGTAATATTGGACCAGCCTGGGTTTGGAGAGAGTTCCTGAGAGAAAGGGTGTCTAGGAGTAGCAAAGTAAACAACTTGAAGTCAACTGTGGGCCCAAGCTGGTGACCGGTGTTCTGCTTGAGGTGGCTCCCAAGATAGCTTTCTGTAAATAGCTATTGGCTCTGTAGTCTGCTCAAGGCAGATCTTTCTCAAGACAGTTCTCTTTGTTTGAGATAGCTCTCTCTTGCTAGAAAAACATTCTAAATGTTTTCTGGATAGATCATGCATTTTTCTGACCAAAGTCAGAAAAGCTGCTATAAAAAAAATCTTAGATTTTCTGAGCAAATCAAAAAGCCTGTTCTGTTTAGAAAAATTCGAAAAGTAAGTTTTGGATTTTCCAATCAAAATCAGAAAGCCAGAAAACATTCTAAAAAAAAAGTTGTGTTCATTTGTCAAACAGCCTTCTCTGGATAGCTACTAGAAAACGTTCTAAAAGAACTGTGTTAGCTCTCAAAATAATTCTTGGGATTTCTGGCCAGGGTCAGAAATTTTGTAAAAAGAATTCTAAAAGACCTATGAAAAATTCTAAAAGAGCTATGCTCACTCTCCATGGATTTTCTGACCAAAAATCAGAAATCTTGTTAGAAAAAAATTCTAAAAGAACTTTGTTTGCTTTCCAGAGATCTCTAGATAGCTCAGCTCTTCCTAGAAAAAAATTCTAAAAAAAGAACTGCTATTGTTTTCTGCTAGCTCATCTCATACAGAACAAAAGCCCAGTCTTTTATTTACATATCAAATCAGTCATTTATTTCAGGTTCCCCCATGATCGTCCTAGGAATCAGCATTCCATGACTTTAGCCCCGTGACAGGAAAAGGACAGCAAGTATATTTATTTAAATATTGAATAAGAATTCAGAGATCATCCTGCCTTTGTAAATGTAGTTGGGTGAAATAATGTCCTGAGATTACCATTCCCACCATGCCTGGAGCTAAATTAGCTTTGTCCCAGGCTAATCTTGAACTCAGGAATCTGTCTGCCCTTGTATTTGGTGCCTTTGTACCTTTCTGGCAAGCTGGCTCACAGTGCAGCTGCCTCTGCTCTTTTAGACCTGTGAAGACCCTTATACAGTTCATATTGCATTCTTATATTTTGCATAGCTGAGAAATTATATAGTTTCAAATTCAGGTTTTCAGAGTTCTTTCCCACAGCCTCGAGGAGAGTCCTGAAGGTCTCAGCATCCATCATTTTGCTGAGATATTAGTCATATCCTTGCCTCCTGGACTTGTGATTTCTTTGATTATCATGGAGTCATTAAACTTGTTAGAGAGGGCCTTCTTTGAATGAAAAAGGTGAAATATGTACACTGTTATACAAACAAGCCTTATACCCACAAGACACATCAACACCTGTGGAGGCCCATATCCTACTGGCTCTGTTCCAGGGACAGGAAGTATGTCATTGTATCTCTTACATGGCCAAGCAGGACTCGACAATATACCAGTCAGAAAATCCAAAGTAGTGCCAATTAGTGAGAACACAATGTATATTGTAATAGTCAGCTTTTGTTGTTAGGACAAAATACCAATGGTAAATCAACTGCAATGAGGAAAAGTTTTAGACCTGAGTTTAAGAAGTTGTCCTACTTGCTTTTGAGCGTGCAGTGAGCACTTCATCACTGCAGTGGAGGCATGTGGTAGAGTGCCTTTATACCTTATGGTGGATAGGAAGCACAAAGACTCTGAGAAAATGATTAGGGATGTTGAGTCATCCTTTCAAGGAGATGTCTCCAAGACCCAGCTTACTTCATCTAGGCCCTGATGTTAAATATTTATCTTCTCTCAACAGCATCATCACCTTGGAGCCAAGGCTTAGGACACTTGAATTTCTGGGATACTGAGCTATGGATCATAACATTCCTCAGAATAGTTTGGATATTTCTTTTTTAAACACAAATATATAACTACAGTGCAGTGGGCTTTTTCCAAAAGTTTCAATCTTGGGCATTTGTCACAATAAAATAAAGAATTATTTTTGTTCAAAAATGCACAGAACCATATTTATAGCACTTGCCTGACAATAACTCCAAACTGGAAACAACCCTCAGGGAGTGAATGGGTAAATACCTTGTGCTACACCTAGACCATAAAATACTACTCCATAATGAAAGAGATTAATATATACAATAACATATGAATTTCCAGGAAACGATACCAAGTAAAATGAGGCCATTTTAAGGGCTAAGTGCGTTATAATTCCTTGAGTATGATATTCATGAAACAAAATTATTATAGTCACAGTGGTAAAATTAGCCATTAGTAGAGATTGGAAACAAGGAGAAGTGAAGCAAAAGAGGCTATAGCTTCAAAAAGGCAATGGAAGGGATCCATATGGTGATGGAAATTTCAACATCTCTACTATATCATTGTCGACATCCTGGTTGTACTATTGTAGAATAGTTACCGGTGGAGAGAGCTGGGGAAAGGATAGCACTTACTTCACTACATTCATTCTTGTAAACTTAATTACTTACATGCAGTTATGCCAAAATAAAGGATTTGATTTTTAAAAGATACAAGCCAGGCTTTAAAGAAGGAAAGGGTCTATTTTATTTTACCAAAAATTCTACTATGAGATTTTTTTATTGAACAGATATCACAAGTTACTAATATAGTAAGAAAATTTCCAAAAGAGAGAAAGAAAATGTAGTATATGAATTCTACCAGGGAATTATTAATACATAAATCTTGCTTCTTTGTTTAAATTTTGTCAAAGCCAAGAAGAAGTTAACATGAAAGAGTACAGCTGTTAAGTAAGAGGGATAATACAACAAATACCAGGACTGGTGCATATTTGAGACCAATATTACTTTCATATTCTATAGTAAAAGAAGCTTAATGTACTAGAGAACCCATATTTGCATCTGTTTCCATATATTGACTTTTGGCATAGATAAATGCATTTGTACTTTTACTGATAATATTATGCAACTTTGGTTGACATTGGCATTTGAGAACTCATAATATCATCCTTGCTTTTCCTTTCTATAGAAGTGGGAGATTAAACAAAATAAACATCACTGAGTTCTAAGTAGAAAAAAAACCTGAGACTTTTATGAGGATGGTAACAAAAAACAATCATTCATCTCTTAATGCTTGAGCTGGTTTGCAGCTTTAAAAATAGGTAGCTTTTGCAGAAAAGACTTTGTGATAATTCAAAGCATGGCAAAACATTTGTGATACACAATAATTTTAATGTATGCTACAGTTTTACATGTAATGCACATAAAAACACAAATACCTAATTCTGAGGTGTAGAAAGGCAAGGGTATATAAAACTGAAATAATGAGATTATGTATAGGAATATGAAACAAAGGTTGAAGGGAAGAAAGTGTGATCATGAGGGATGCGTGAGTTTTTCTTGCAGTTCACCTGGAATAGCTAGAGGTTAGCAAAGCATGACTGTTAGATGTCCTTCTAGTACTAAATGAATTTTAAAGCTATACTGGCTCAATTGCATTATTAAGATAAGGGGGGCGGGGTAAAGGCTCAGCAGTGAAGAGCACAGAATCCTCTTGCAAAGGATTTAGGTTCTTAGCATCCATGTTGGGCAATTCATAACTACCTGTACCTCCAGTTTCACTAGTGGGTATTTGATTCACCTTTTGGATTCTATGGCACTCAGATGTACATACAGCTACACAGACACATATGCATACACATAATGCCTTATGTGTATGAGTGTTTTGCCTGCATGTGTTTTTGTCTACCACATGCATGCCTGGTGTCCATAGAGGTCAGAAGATGACATCCAATCTCCTGGATCTAGAGCCAAGGATAGTTGTGAACTACCACATGAGTGAACTTGGGGCTTCTGCAAGATCAGCAGGTACTCTTAATTGGTGAGCTATCTGTAAAGCTCCCCCAACATAAAGCAATTTTTAAAAAAGATGACAGCATTCAGAAAGTTGGATGGGAACAAGCACACATTTCAGAAATGGTTTTCAAAAACCTTAAAACATACACATGATGTAACATGACTTTAATAAAAGGAGAGTACCTCAAAATGCAATGCCAATATATTGTGTGCCACAGGTATTTAATGATTCAACAACTAGATATTTTAAAGAAATTAGGTGCACACATACATATATGTATATATTAACTAATTAACATTATACTGATATAAAGGGTACAAGAAATTTAATTCAAAAGTAATAAAACTATTCTGTACTTGTTAGTGTAAATAGAAGTAACGCCATGTAGTCAATTAAATTTCAAATCTTTTACTGTTTTTTTCTACTATAGAGTCAGTAGTTAACAGTCATTCTACTTACTTAGTAAGTTTATTATAGATAAATATTACCTACAACTTATTGTGGTGATACTATATCATTCTTGTATGAATTAAAAACTCATTTCATCACTAAATTGAGATCTGAACAATTGATGATGTCCACAGTATAAATACTCCCACAAAAACCAATTTCAAACTGCTAACATGGTCATCAATATGGAGTTGGAATAATATTCAAGATGGCTGTCTATGGATAGTGTACCTATTTCTCCTATATGATAGTCACGACAGACTTCAGGAACGTAGATGGTTTTAAAATGCTTAGATATACAGATTAATGAGTAAAACGCCCAGTGACAGGAACTCTTGGAATTGTTGGCCAGTGAGGATGTACACGCTGCCAAATATTACAGGGTATTACCATTACTGCTGGTGATCCATTGGAACTTGTCTTTCACTGAAGACATAGACTAGAATTATAAAACATGGAGAAATCAAGCTGGTACTGTCCTTGAAGTTTTATCCCTACTGGCTAGCTTTCATAGTGCTGGAAGGTGCAATGTAAACTACTCGAGGAGAAAATTAATAATCAATCTTACCAACTACAAACACTGTGAGCAACAATAAGGACCAGCCTTCCAAGACATGACCAGTAGTGCAATATTGGAACAAATATCTTCGGAGTAACCTACCACTTTCTGATTGGATTTAAGATCACAAGGTGAAATTTATATTTGGTACTGTTATTTAAGCTAGGAATCTTTGGATAGGCAGGTGTTAGGCATTAAAGGAGAAACTATACATAACATTAAATAAATTCCTAATGACATTTTGTTATTCATAAAGATTAGTGTGTTTCTCTACTGCCATCAAAAAATCTCCCCTTGGCATTGCATTAGGTGGTGATTAATACAGAATACACCTTGTAAAGAGAATAAGAGACTATGGAATGCTCAGCTTTAAATCAAACCTCCATAACACACTCCCTCCCCTTTCAGAGAGCAAAGGAATCATTGCAGAGACAGTGCAGAGATTTTAAGAGCCAGAGGCAGTGGATAGCTATAAGAAAGCAGTGCTTTCAGGACGTACTAGGGCAGCTTCACATAAGAACAAGATCAAGTCAAACAACAATCTTAGTGTGTAGAGGAAGGGTGAACTGAAATCTCACTTTTAGCTGAAGAGCAGTTGACACCTGATAAGGAAATGTCAAACTTTTTTTTTTTTTTTTTTTTAAATATGTGGCCCCTGGTACATCAACCATGCTCCAGTGGAATGATACACATCCACGAGTATCTGCATAACACTAATTAGATTCAATGACTTAATAAAAATGAGGACAGAAGGTTCGGTGTGTAGAGAAGTAGGCAGATCCAGAAGGAGTTGGGGGAGGTGTGAATACGATCAAAATATATTGCATAAAAATTTCAAATAATTATTTTTAAATATAGAAAATTTATATATTAATATTTCATATTAATATATTTAAACATGTGTTAAAAATTAAACAAAAGGTACATTTTACAACTGGTCCCCAAAATTCCTGAACATTTCATAACTGATTTTACTATGGAAACATGCCATTACTCCAAGGCAGAATTGAAACATCATGAAATACTTTAACTATAAACATAGTTTACAAAGCTAAATTAAATTGTATGCCTGATACTTAGGATGATTTAATTATTATTGTTTATAAGATACGATGCTAAATGATGCTAAAGCATACTTCTAAGTTTTGTTTGTGGACAATAAATGAAATGAAATGGTTGACAGATAGTTATTAATTTAAATTGCAGAGGAAACTAATGTGATAAAATCACAGCTATGTTTTTTTTTTTTTTTATCTTAGAGAGTAGTAAGTGTATTTTATATCCTATCTCATCATCTGGAATATAGATAACAGAAGACTGAATGCAAGACTCTTAAATTTTATTCATTGAAGGACCAAAATTCTTACTAATTTTATTCAGTATATTTTTTTGTATTTTAAGATTTAGGCTGTCTCCTTAACAGCACAAATATTTTCATATAATTGTGTTTCCAGAAATCTCCATGGGATCAGCTTTATTCTTTATGATTATATTAACTCAAACAATTTATACCGCCTTGCCAGATATTCTCTGTAAATGGAAACAATTCAATTAAGCTATTTTAAATAATTTACAGTGCCTGTTCCCTACCACATATCCATCTGGACAATGTATTAGTCTGTCTACATGGCTATTGGATGCCAATATGCTACCTGGTCTCTTAGTGTAAATTTCATTAACAATGTGAGGATCAGTATAAAATATATGCATTAATGATATATTTTAATTTCTTAGGAGTGTTCAAGTCACAGGTGGAAAGCAAAAGGTTTTCATTTCTTCGCTGCCAGAATAAATTTATCTCCTTAAAAGTCACCTTTATGCTTTTTTACTTATCACCATGAAGAGTGCATTCTGTATTTCAATTTTATGTGGACAAGACATTAATTCTAAGTGAAAAACATTGTTCAATGATGAACATAAATGAAGCTGTTATTGTTTTGAATGGTAAAGGTAGAGGATTTGGGTTCTGTGATATGGTTCTCTTTTTTGGGAGGGGCACTAAAAACAACATATAATTACACAATAAAATTGAAAGTTCTTAGTTGCTTCTCTAAGTACCTGGTGTAAAGTTGCACACCTAGTATCATCAGGAAGAGAAGGTCATATGTGAATATATCAATCCTTCACTACTCAAGAAGTTGGTATGGTCATTTAGAGTTGATTTTGGTCAGTGGGGAGGGGTGGCTTGCCATTGAGAATGGAACTTTAGATCTTTCCTGGTTTAACATCTAGTTTAATCTTCTCAATAACAATGCCTAGCATTTTCTCAAACACCCTAAGAGAGGCTATTAAGGTATGTAAAGTCTTCAGATTCGCAGGATAGGGGGGAAAAGTGGTCATACAAGAGGATGGATACTTAAAATTGCTTTCACAATTGTTACTGTTTGCATAAGGAATATTTCCCACATGCTCTTGTTGAAAGTTTGATCCCCAGCTGATGATACTATTTTGGAAAGTTCTAGAAACTTTAGGAGGTGGGGTCAAGTTGGAGGAAGAAAGGTACATTATGTGGTTTCTCTTTCTTTTTCATCCCTAACCTCCCACCTCTCTCTCTCTCTCTCTCTCTCTCTCTGTGGTGTGTCCCTACCATATACCATAAAGTAAATAGGCTCTCTCATATATTTCTACATCTTCATATTCTATCTTACTATAAGTCTATAGTCAACATACCCCTGAAGTTTGAGCCATACTATAGTGTCTTTGTACAAATTTTTTCTCAAATATCTGGTATGCTTTTGTAAAAATAAAATGATTTTGTTCAGAAAGTCTCAGGGGTCCCATGCAGCTCTGCTCAGAGTAAGTTCAGGTGATTGTTGATATGTGTGAATTCCTTATTAAGCAAAATCTATTTATTTTTGCCATTGACACACTATCTGATAGGAAATTTTATGTACCTTTCACCTTCTCCCTTCCCTTCATTCACTTCTGTATTCCATAGTAATACTGGGCTTTGCCCTCTTCATTAATTGAAATGCATCCAACCCACCCAATGCATTTTTGTTCAGTCATGGACATTTCGAGGCTTGTATTGTCTTGCTTCTCTGATGTACTGAGAGAGGGGAAACTTATTCTAAGGCTTCTGAAGTGTTGACACAATGATTTTCATAAGAGGTGTGAATGCATGAGAACTGAACTTTCTAAAGCTTCTTTTCAGTGTTGAGAAAGGTCCAGCTTTCCTTAGCATAATTTTGCTCTTGATCTCCTTTTCTTCAATCTGATGTTAGATGAGAACAAGATGAGCACAAGACTGTTCTCTGCTTTAGATCAATGATGATTCAGTGCTCTGCAGTAACAGATGATGGAGGGATCACTTTGACTTTTCAGATGCGAATGTCGAAGTAGGCAGTGGTCAAATTGTATAGCTATCAGTGTTATGTTCTGTGTTTAATACTACAATCGGGTCCTTGACAGGTACAGAGTATTGAGCCACAGTTGTGGGAAACGGACATTGTTTGTTGAACACAAATGTGGCTGTGGGAGGAGGGAAGATTTATTAAAGGGTGGTATTTATAGGACAGATCAGGTCAGTGTGAACTGAATAGTGCTACGTACGTGGGAAAGTTGGCAGTGTGGCTGCAACTGGTCTGGGCATGAGAACAGGGTCATCATGTAAACTTAGTTACTCCTTTATGTCCTTCTTCCAAACAAAACATTTGGTTGAATTCACCAAACTTAGGCTAAGTATTTAGATGTCTGCTTGTCCCATCAACAGTGTATTTTTTACACATGTTTCTGCTGCGACCTCTTCAACCTTTAGTATAATGACAAATACACGATATGGTTGCAACAGTCCCTTTTCCTTTTGACATCTTCTAACGTTTGTAAAATCACAGTTTCCAGGGTGTCTTCCCAACTCACCAGCTCCTCTTCTCTAATCTTAAGGTCTTCTGCTTTCTTTCTGAAATTATGTTGTCTCTCAAGAGTCTACCGTCAATATACATGTAAACCTACCACACTTAGCGGTTATAAACTCCATCTGGTACATTTAGCTAACCCATATCTAATGGTTTAAAACAGCTCTATTAAAATTTCTTACCTGAGCATGAGTCTTGTAAGCACAAACCTCCCCAACTCTTTCACTCAGTGTCTAAATCTCCTTGTAAACTTTACTTTGTAGTCTTACAAGAATTTTGGGTTCATAAAAAGTATTATGACCCAACTGAACAGAGTAGGCTTCTGTATCCAAACATCATGATCATCTTTCTGCATCTGGTCTTTACAAACGCATATGGCATCACTCTCTAAGTGACCTAAGAGATATTTTGTGCTACTGTGTATTCTTCTCAGATAAAACTATGCCATTAACTATTGTCCCTGTGCTTGAGAAGATGCTCACTTCTCTGTATGAGCTTTCAAGTGTTGGTTTCTTATCCAAATCTTACCCCTCTTGTAGGGAGGACACAATCACATGGCACATGTGGCAGCTTGCTTTACTGTGTTACAGTTGCCCATGTGCTTACACTTGATTTTGAATTTAGGAGTACCTTTCCTCTTACTTTGATTGTGTTAAACTGAACTGAGCCAAGGATAAACATACTTGTGTATGTAAAGTGAAAATTTTAAAGATGAATCAAGTAAATCAATATATCAAGTGATACTGAAAGAAGGAGAATGAGAACAGACAAAGGATGAATCATGATGGGAGAAGGTGGTTATTACTTAGTATGTTGTGTGAGTTTATTTCATAAATATGTGTGTATGTCATGAGTGCAGGGGAACATGTCATGGCACACATAAGGAGGACAGAGGACAGCATTGTGGAGTATATTCTCTCCTTTTACCCTAATATGGCTCTCAGCGATTGCATTCAGGTTAACAGGTTTTTTGTTCTAAGCTGTCTTGCTGGCTCTTAATTTCTAACTGCTTAGTACATAACTTGAGAAAAAAATATAGAGAGGAAGAACTACAAGATGATAAAAAATGATTAGGCATTGAAGAAGATATCTGAATTAAGTGCTAGAAAGGGTAGTGGTGATCTTAATCATGTGGAAACCCACAAAAAATCAAACAAGGTATGATAAAAAAGATCAAGGGCAGAAGTAAGGTGGGGAGAGTGTGGGAAGGCAAGCTAGGGCTTGGAGTGCTTTTTGTTGCTTGTTTGTTTGTTTAATGACAGAGTTTATTTATGTAGCCCAGGCTATCCTGGAAATAGGTCTGTAGACCAGGTTGACTTCAAATTCACAGAGATTCACCTGCCTCAGACTCATGACTTGTGGGATTAAAACCATCTTAAAGTACATATGCTGTGTTCCTGTGTAGCTCAGCAGAAATGATGGGGTGTAATAGAAGTCTGCATCAATGTATACATCTTACAATATACCTGTATATTCTTTGAGTTTTCTTGCAGTTAAGAGCTGTGGTGCACCCTCAGACAGAGTTATTAATTTAACAGACTGGCAAGCCAAGGACCGGTAATATTTTCCACAGAGCCTTAGAAACCTAAGACAGAACTTTATTGCTTTTGATAACTCATATTCCATGATGGGTAAGGAAGGCATTCTTGTCAGAATGAACTAAGACAGGCTTAGTCTTGTTTATGAAATAAAAAAGGGGAAGATGTGGAGAGCTTTTGGAACTGCTTGTCGGGAATCTGACATTGGAAATGGGACAAGGAAATGGGCTTCAGGAAGGAATCTGACATTAGGCTAGAACAAAGAAGTAATTTCAGGCAGGAGTCTAAATCTTAGGCTAGAACAAAAAAGTAGGCTTCAGATATGAAAATGTCTTTGGGCTAGGACAGGGAAGTAGGCTCAGATAATTTGGTCATCCTGATAAGTCCTTAGAAACAGTGATCATGGGAGTGATCATGGGACTTTGTTTACTGCCTTGCTTGTTCTTTGACTATTTGTGTTAATTGTCTTGCTTGTTCCTTGACTATTTGCATCTATTGTATTGCTTGTTCCTCAACCTAGAACTGACCTTAATACTTGCATGTAATTAAAATGGTATAAAAGCAGATTGGGAAAAAAAACAAACAAAAAAAGATATTCTAATAAGTACTCATTAAATTATATTAATTATATTATATTATATTATATTATATTAATTATATTATATTATATTATATTATATTATATTATATTATATTATATAAAAGGAGCTGTGGTGCAATTCTCTTTGCTTAGTTAGAGAGAGCTTTAGAATATTTCTTCTTCCTGCCTCCAATAGAGATTCTGGTGACTGGAATTCAGCTACTGTACTTTGAGGAACGCAGGCTGCTTGGAGAGAGAGTCAGGTTGTATACTCGAGCTGAGCTTCTGCAATAACTTGGCACACTATAAATGAATCACATGGAAAACAGGTCCAAAGATTACCCCAGATGAGGTCATCCAAAGTAGAAAAGCCTTCTTACTTATTTGTGAGGAACACTGGTGACTTTTCTAGTTTTAAGATGCTTCATCTATATGTATACAGTAAAGGGAATTGTATATCATAGAGGGAAATGACAGTAAGGGTTAGCAACATAACCAGGGGGAGACTCTTCTGTCTCTGTCAGGGTGGTCTGGACAAAAAGCAAGAAAAATATGTGTCTGAATTTTTGATAATCCATGTGACTTGGAATAACTTACTCAACATTTCTAAACCTAACTTTTCCTTATAAGCAAAGTGTGAATGATACAGATCCTATGAGATTATTGTGTGGCTTGGAAATAATTTAAAACGAATGGGTACACCATGGTAGTGATCAAGTAGTCATTCTTTTTTATTATGAAGGACCCTGCTAGTTAGCTTGAGCTCCAGTACCAGTTAGACTTGTGTCTTCCTATTGAGTCCATTGGTTAATCTGTTAGATTTAGGCATGTAATAGAATCCCTGAGTTATTCTATTTTGTAAGTAGAGGATAACTATCACTCTGTAGGATGTTTCATGTCAGCAGCACAGACTACATGACAGTGCACTGATTGTCACATGACAGCACTAAATAAGTGGTAGATTTAAGTAGGAAAGGTGCATACTATAGAAACAAGAGGGCCCGAGTTTGGATCTACAATATTCATGTTCACGAAAATAAGCCAGTAACTACCTATAATCTCAGTGCTGGGGATAAAATGAAAGAGGATTCAGAGGGGTCACTGGTCAGCCAGTCTAGGTTCCCTAGGTATAGTTAGAAACCCTGCTTCAAAAACCTAAGGTAGAATGCAATAGAAGAATGTACCTGAAATTTACATGTGGCCTCCATCAGAATCCAGGCATAAGCACTCACACATGCCTTCACACATACACACACATTTTCATATATACCACATATACACACATAATATATACATACATATATACATACAAAATAAATAGAGTTTCAACAATTAAAAAATTAATTTATATGAAAGCCCTAAATATACTATGTCTTCTGGAAAGAATATGGTAGATAAGTCATTTCCCAGGCAGGACTGATCATAGTAGCTTATGCCTTTAATTCCTGCATTCCAAAGGCAGAGGTAAGCAAATCTCTATGAGTCTAAGCTATTCTAATCTACTTAGTAAGTTCCAGATTAGTGCAAGGTGTATAGTAGGACTTGGTTTTAAAACACCAAATCATCATCATCATCATCATCATCATCATCATGGTCATAATCATCACAATATAAATAAGTCCCAGACACTGAAGCTTTTGAGGGATTTATAGGAAGGTTGTAGGCATCAATAGAAGAATAAATGATATTGAAGAAGCATTTGAGTGATGATAGTGGAATAAAGAGATAAAAAACATTTAGAGTATCTTCTTTCTTCTTCTAGTTCCAGGGATAGGAGGAAATAGACTAAGGAGATTAGAAAAATACTGAGTTTCTAAGTATGAGAAAAGGCCAAACAACTCGAACATATGAATCTGAAATCAAGAAGGAACAGGTCTTGGTGTCTCTTCACAGCAATAGAAACCCTAACTAGGACAGCCTGCTAGGATTATGGAACCGTACCACCACTCCTGGCTTTAACATTTTTGATGTGGGTTCCAGGATTTAACTCAGGTTGACGGACTTGCAAGTCAAGTTCTTTTACCCACCGAGCCAATTCTCAGGCTTTCTTTTTTCAGAAGCTTCAGCTTCAGATGTTTCCTATCCTGTGTTCAACACCTGATGAACATCCTCCTTAGCCTTGGGCATAAAAGAAAGTATTTGTAATAGTTCCCAGAAAGATGATGCCAGGCTCTGGAAACACCAAAGGTTCCGGGTAGTCTGATGCATCCATTCATCTTATGTCTTTGATATAACATTCATATTCATCTGCTGTTGCTTCTGTGTAGTGTATACTGGCCTGGAGACTGTATCCTCCTGGAATTCACACTCTTTGGTAGTGTACAGACTACGTATAGCAGTGCTGAGAGACAATAGACAGATAAACAAGTTCAGTTCTGCCAGAAAGAGCATCTTAGCCAGCTGCAAGCTACAGACTTTTACATTGCTAAAAGAAACTGAATGCTGGCTATAAAATTAAAAATGTAATGGGCCCAGATGACCAGTTTTTTGCCCACTTATACTGCACTCATTCCACAGATGCATATGTGACATGGATTGCCAGTGATGACTTGGATTACCTGTAATGTCCCAGATGTTACTAGTGTCTACACTTTCTTTTTCTCTCCATTGTACAGCACTGCTGATCTTTTGGAGTTTGTGCTGAAATACCATGAAGGGACCCTGAAGGATTCTTCAGAAAGCTGTGCTGCCCAGAATGCAGCCCAAGAGATAAGAAGCTCATTTCAGAATGTAAATGCCCTGCTTGCTCTATAAAAGAAACCCCCCTAGAGAAGCAGTGCTGGCAGGCCAGACAACACACTTACTGATGCTGATGATTTGCATTCTGGTGTTGGCTCCCTGTCTTGTCACAGGCTGGGGACAATTTATGGACAGGTGTTTATCAAGCCCCACTGTGACTAGCACTGCTCTGCAGTGTTGATTTAAATTCAGGATCTGTAATGCTGGGCTGAGCCTGTGGACATGCTTTCTTTAGCCAGCACATGAACAACTTATCAACATTTTAACAATGGATGTTTGCTTAAAATCCCACGTTACCAACCTCTCTCCATTACACCTTTATTTTGGTATCTTTAGCATCTGCTGGCAGGATTGGTTCCAGATTCCTACACGGTAACAATCAGTGGAAATGATAATGACAGATTTTGTGATTCGGGACATGAACTTACAAGAAACTCAAGGGACAAACTAAGCACATTCTGTTTATTTGTGTTTACCTGATGGCCCTAGAGCCATTTGCTTTCATAAGTCCTAAGCATCAAGGGTATCACTAAACAAGGAGGAGCTGAGCTCATCCCCAGAAGGAAAAACCAGCTTGTCACACAACTGACACTAACCTTTCCTACTCATTTCTTCCTCTCTACCCATTAGAGCATATAGGATTTCTCTCCCGCCGTTAGCATCATAAAGACTCTCAAACTGGCCACTTACAACCAGCTCAGCCATAAGATGGAGGGAAGGAGACTGTCATCTTTTCATTCGCAGCAAAATCTTAGTGAAGCGTTCTAGTCTTGCAATTATCCCCAACCTTAAGCATCTAGGACCCAGATCTGTAGACCAGCAGGTTCAGAGGTCATTCCAGAGGGCCAGCCCTAAGGATTAAGCCACTTGAGATAACTTCTCAGAAATGCATTGCTATTAACATATTCAAGAGAGCAGAGTATATCAAAGGACCATTCTAGAAGTACCCTTTGGTTTCTGATGGTTCACTAATCTCCTTAGCATGGAGTTTCTAATGTCACTGTTCCCTCTAATCATTTGGCATTTTACCAGACGGTGTTTGATTTGCCATCTCTGAAAGCACAGCACTGTCTGGTATAGGTCACATTTTGTGAAACTATTTCATGGCAGTTGAAAGCCTTGCATAGATTTCTCTTGTTGAACGTAGGAAACTAATTAAAGCTGAAAGTTCTAAGTGAGTACAATGATATATGGGACTTGATGGTGGGTAATTTTTATTGAGCCACACTTGGGTAAAATGTCTGGAAGAACACTTTGATGTAAGGCAGATGCTTTGTCAGGCACACACTGTGACCAGAACTTGGCTGGGGGCTTCTTGATTTTGTTTCTTGTTTTCTTTACGTTATTATATATATATATATATATATAATATATATATATATTTGCTACAAAATAAGAGTTGCTGTGTCCACAGATGAGAGGGACAGGAGACCCGAGTAACAGATTAGCTACTATTCAATCTAAAACCTCCTGAGTTCACAATGCAGAGCAGGATGTGGATGGGAGAATGCAGAGACAGCACAGTTTGTGAGCTGCATAGCTGAGAACCCTAATAAGACGCATTGTCTTTAAGGACAGACACATTTTAATTAATGTAAAGATCATATACTTTTAGGAATAAAGTTTAGTTGACGACCATATCACCCTGAACATGCCTGATACTATATGAACTCAGAAGCTAAGCAAGGTCGGGTTTGAATAGTACTTAGATATAAAAATTAAAGTAAATAAATGGTAAATAAAGTGTTTTCACTAAATACAAAATATTAGATAAACACTATAAGACTTAGAAGGTCTACAAAATAAGGAATGATTAAATGTGAGTCCTAGTAAATTCTTGAGGGAATCTGGCATCATGACACCAGGTCCATCGGTTGTCAACCTGGCTATATTTTATGAGTGCCAAAGCTATTGTTCCTTATCATTCATTTACGATCTTCAATATAATTTACTGAATGCCTTGTATGTGCAAAGTCCATGCTGATGTCCTATTTGGTTCACCTAAGGAAAAGAACAGAGAGCACTTGGATTAACATATGCTCTAAATTTAGGTCTTTTTGAAATTCAGTAAAATTGATTCACCAGACTATTTAGCACATGTGTTGTGTAAATATGTTTCATGAAATCAATATCTCAAAAGATAAATGTGGGGAGGGCTTTTAAAAAGTAAATTATAAAAAGAATTATGAAAATAATTGGAATTCTATCACTTAGTGTATTGGGTTATAAACCTGGACACAACTATGGACCAGGTTATCATTGATTTCTCCACATGTGATATCAAGGTGAATTTAAACATTTAAGACATGTGACTACCTAGCACCTAGACACAGTTGTAGATGGTGATATAATACTTCAAAAAAAAAAAAAAAAAAAAAAAGAACAGTAATCATCAGTTTTACCCAGCTATAAACCCTGGGAACAAAATATTCTCAGTGCACACGGTGTCCTCATGTGTCATTGGAGTAACCAATCACTTTCTGATTGGACTTAAGGTCACAAGATGAAACCCATATTTTGTACTATTATTGAAGCCATTTATGGCTAGATAGGTGATAGGCCTGAGGAGACAACCTATTATTCTGCATAATAGACATAATATTAAACTGATTCACAGTACATCATCATTATACTTAGATTAGTGTTTCTCTCAACCAACATCAAAGAAGTTTTGTTTTGGGGTGGATGGTGATTAACACAGAGACTCACAACAGGTCACGGGGCAGAGAATAAGTCCTAAACAGGGTATCGACATCACACTTCCTACTTCCAAGGCTCAGAGATCACTACAGAAAATGGGGCAGAAATATTATGAGAGTCAGAAATGGTGGCTGATCACAAGGAAACTTTTTTCTGGACACAGCAGGAAAGTTGCAGATGTGAATTAACAGTGGTTGTGACAGCATTTACAAGATCTATGCAAGGTCAAGACAAATAGAATCCCACAATGAGAGGGAGGTAAGCGCAAATTCCTACTCCTAGCTCATGAGCTACTGGCAATTGATCCTACTTCAAGATGGAGAGTCTCCTTAAGGGTGGGCTTCTGATAGGCTAATCACTCCAGTGGATAGCCACAGAATAGTATATGAGCTGCAGAAATTGGACCAGATTGTTGCTTTGCTTTTGTTGTCTGGTTGTTGTTGTTTTACAAGAGGATAGTAGGGCATGGATAAATAGGGACGGGGAGAGGTGCATTTGGAAAGAGTTCAAGGAGGTGAGATAAATATGATCAAAATGAATTGTATAAAAATCTCAAAGAATTAATAAGATACTTTTTATATCTTAAACATACCTCATTCATTTTGTGTATGTGTGTGCGTGTGCATGTTGTGTATTTGTAGAGTCAGGCATATTCCCTGATGAGCATATGGAGGTTAGAATACAATTTTGGGGGGGTCAACTTTCTCTTACCACCTGGGTTCTAGGGATCAAATTCAGGTTGTTGGCCTTGGTCATTAACACTTTTACCATGAGATTGCTGGTATTCTTGGTTAATTTTAACAAAAATGATTAATTCAAAGGAGAGAGAATGGAGTTTTATAGGGTTTTATATGACAGGGAATTTATAAAATCCAACCTCATGATCAACCAATTTGAGATCAGGGAGATATTAGAAGAAGAATTATTAAGAATGCAGATTTACTATTAAACATTTTATATATTCTATTTGGATTTTTTAACAATTTGATTTTTTGAGACTTTGTCTCATTACCCAACCTAGGCTGGACTTGAACTCACTTTGTAACACATGTTGGCCTCATATTGGTTAGCCTCCTGTTTCATCATCCCAAGCGCTGGGATTATAGGTGTGGGCCAGAAGGTTAACTCTTTGCTTAGATAGGTTTTCCTGTATTGTGCTGAACCTATGGCCTCTTCAAATCTTGATTAGCACTCTACGCCTGGAATATTATCTTTATCCTCATTTTATTTTTATTTTGAGACAAGGTCTCACTAATTTACCCAGGCTAGCCTGAGTTCACTCTTAGTCCAACTAGATCTTGAACGTTTTAAAATTATCTTGTCTCAGCCTCATGAATATTTTGGATTCAAGTTTGTGCCACCAGACCTGGCCCTACTTTGATTCTTAGTTTTCTGTTTAGTACACTTGCTTTAATCCTCATTAAGGGGATTGCATAGGTGGCTACAGGTCCTTCCTCTAACCCACATACTTTTCAGCATGGCTACAACTTTATTTGATCAAGAAAAGAATCACCTGATAGACGGAAGAAACACAGGGGTCAAATTAAATTGTATACTTACAGTTTTTGCTTGTCTTATGTCACTAACATTATGTTGGATAGACAAACCACATGGATAAGCCAGTGTCAAAGTTGTATGTAGATTTTACCTATGTTACTGGAGCCTTGCAAAACCACAGGGCAATAAGAATATACAATTGATTTAAGGAAAAGGGTAAAGAATTAGAAGCAATGATTGGACAGAGGGCAAAAGGCTTCAGAAGGTAGAATGGAGAAACTTATCTGAAATATTTGAAACTTACCAAGGCAGTGACAATTTAACACCAAATATCCCATCAATAATCAATACTCTGTGCCAATGTGTTATTATGGTTAGGAAATACTTTTTTTCCTGTAAAATAAGTTTTGTAGAATATAATATGCTAAAATGTTTTGATTTTTTTTCTGTCAGCTCATGGGTCTTGCTCCAGTTTTCCACTTTAAAATTGTTTCTATACATCTATGTACCTGTATATGTGTGCATGCTATGTATTTGCATGATTTTGCCTGTGTCATAGAGCATGCATGACGATCAGAGGAAGACATGCAGAAACTCATCCTTCCTTCTACCGTATGGGTCCAGGTTATGAAGCTCAGGTCTTCAGGCTTGTGGGCAAGTGCCTTTACCTGAAAATCCTCCATTTGGGAGGCCAATCTCTAGCTCCTGTCACTGTACTACAATTGGAGGATATGTGGTACTCCTCACTCTCTTGATTTTATAATGTTGTGAACCAATTTTTAGTTATATTTTCATGGGTTATAATATTTAAGGTATAGGAAATGTGTTTTGAAAGCTGAAAAAAATTATGTATGCACCCATTGTTTTCCTTTCCATCTGAGATTTCAGAATGCAGAGATAGCTTTTCCTGCTGCTTCTTTCAATAACAGGCCTTCCTTTGAACACTGTCACGTTATGATCTGGGAACTGTGACAGTCACAAAATCACTTTGATACACTTAGTATTTCAGCATTGGCAATCATTTGTCAGATGACCTGATTGAAATGAGTGTTAAGTCTGAAAGCCCCGTAGATGTATTTAGTCAGATTGGTTGTTTCAGGTGGCCCCTGTCTGTCTGTCTTCCTGGGCTGAGCCTGTTGGGCATCTCTGCACAGAGCCCATGTGCTTGAGAGAGTGACAGCTGTCTCTTAGGCTCTCCTTCTATCCTATTGGCCCCTCTCTTTCCTGTTATCATCATATACACAAGCACATTTGATGCCAGGAAAGAAATTCATCATATTCCTTAGGAGCCATCAAAGTTAAAGGAGTCAAGGAGATAAAAAACAAGGAGGCAGACAGAAAAGTAATAAAAGATAGAGAACTATCTAGTGGAGAGTAAATAGTAGGCAGGGACAGAATAGATAGAGACAGAGATGTTCTAAGTAAATACAGAAGTGCTGGAAACCAGCTGATCTGAACAGTCCCCGTTGGAATATCATTGGTCCCAGTTTTTAACTCTTGAATACTTTACTACCCATGCACTTTCCTACTCAAAATCTGTCTTCAGCTAGAGAATCTGAGATTCCCTGTGCTTTGTGGTTCATCTAACCCCACCACAAAACACTGTGTATAAAATGTATAGATAATTCCAGGAGGAGAAGAAAGTCATGACAATAAATTGTACTCTGAATATTTTCATGGAAATAAAAATTCCTCAAGATTTCTAGACATAGTATACAAATTACTTTTATAAATGCCTGATATCCAGAGAATAAGAGGGATTCTTTAAGGTAATATGAATGCCAGAGACAACATGTGAGTTAGGCTCTTGAACCCTGAGCCATGCACTTTATTCAGAAACTTACTTCTGTATGGACCCATTGAAGCACTTCAAAATGGTCTCATTATAAGGATAAATGAGGGGGGCATGCTGTCAGTACTTTCTGTGGCATCAGTGGGGTTAACAAATTCAACATTCAGGCATTTTAGTGAACCTATTCAGTCTTTCATTTAACAATATTTAATAACGTCTGTGTATGGTCTGTTTATTATGAAGCAAGCACACAGGGCCAATAACATTTTTATGCATTCTCATCAAGAGTGAAATTGTAAGGGCCATAAATAGCCTGATGGAAGGGGATGATGAACACTTGGCTCACAAATCACATTTGCTCAGCTGGAAGAGCAGAGTAGCTCTGGACAGGAATCCTTCTCTGACAAGCTCTCAGGGAGCCACCTGGCAAGAGAGCAGGACATATAAAGAGACATATAAAAAAGCTGCCATTTATGTTTTGTTCTTGTTAAAGGCTTATGGTGGCAGAGGAATGTTTACCTTTCCTGATTTATTGTTTGCATATACTGAGTATTAATAGTGACGGTCAAACACTTAGTAAATGTAGGATACTGTGCTAAGAATAGGTGTCCCTTAGTACCTGATTATAAGAACCCCCAAAGACACCAAAACCTTCAGATGCCCCGTCCTTTTAAATGATGATGTAGAATTTGCATATCACCTATATATACCCTCATGTATATTTTAACTCACAAAGACATTACTTATAATATTTAACAAATGTTATCCACATAGTTCAGAGAATCACAACTTTTAAAATGGCCTTTACCTGAACAGTATGGACACATTTATCCCTAGACATTTTAAGTCTATGATTTGTTGAGTCTATAAATAGATGCTAGCTTTTCTATCACTATGACAAAATACGTAAGAAAAACAAGTTCCAGGAAAGAAGGTTTATTTTGGCTCCTGGTTTCAGCATACAGCCTGCTGGCTCTGTTCTCCCTGGGCTTGGAGAGGCTGAATATATGGAACATGTGAGAGCTGAGCTGTTTGCCTAAGAGTAGGCAGGAAACAGAAAGCAAGCATGGGACTAGTGACTGAGAGCTTTCTAGGGCACAATCTAGAATGTTTCTTTCAATGACACATCACTTGCAAATAGTTCATTTATCTATGGATCCATCAATCCTGTACTACAAGAGGTGCCCAAATTTTGATATTGCAATATGATTTGGTCAGTTACAAATGTGATGGACCACATCCATAACTATCTTAGGACAGCCAAAAGGCCATGGGTTGGACATACATAGTCTGGTCCATTGATTAGAATAACCTCCTTATTCTCTAACTAACTTAGAATGGTTCTACTGGCTAAGGGCCACGACTTCAGCAGAGCGTTCCTTTCGGGCCATTTCATATCCAAACTATAATACTGCAGAGAGCATGCATGCATTCATTAATCAATTTATTATCCACCATACAAGGCTCTTACATGTTAATTTTTTAGTCTTCCCAAAGGAAACTGAGAATGAGAGAGGTTATGTACAAAGTCTTCAAGTCACATGCTGCTTAGTGCGATGTCAGGGTTCAGAATGACAGGCTGGGAAAGTCACTAACAAAGCAGCCCCTCCTGACATCTGAAATCTCTATACCTAATACAGAATAGGAAAAGCCTGGAGATAATTTGATTTGTCAAGGCTAGAAATAGCCTGCTGCTGGGAATATGAAGTGGTAGAGCTACTTTGTAAACTACTTTCTAGAAATTTATCAAGAGTCACTCACTGACTTCCTTCCTAGGTAGTTTATTCGAGAGAACTAAAAACATGTGTCCACTCAAAAAAAACTTGTACAGAAATGTTCATGGAAATATTATTCATAAGAGCCAAATGACAGAAACAACTAATGTTTGGAAACCTAACGACTAATATATGGCTACCAAATATGTGGTCTATTTCTAGGGTTAAACATTATTTAGACATGAAAAAATGAAGTATTAATATGTGCTAGAAAGTGAATGAACACTGAAAACATACAAAGGAATTAAATTACAAATGCCCACATAGTATCTGATGTGAGTCATCTATGACATACAACTCTATGACTAAAGGTAGTAGGTTGTGGTTGTCTAGAGTTATTGGAACACAGGAGTATCCTTGTGGAAGTAGAATGTGACATCTAACATGTACAAGACTTTTGGGTTATTGGAACTCTCCTAAAATTGATTGTAGCTATAGTTATACAGCTGTGTCACGGCACACATTCTCATGGGTGAATTAACAATCTGTGGATTATACTTCAACCAAGGTGCTCTAGTCTCTTTTAATAAGGACTTGACTCCATGGTTCTTCTTTGTTTGTGAATTTGTGAACCTATTTCTGATAGTACTTATTTTTGGGCAATACATCTGCGTATCCCTTGCTGTATGGTGTGTTGTTAATTTTCCTGCCAAGGATGTATCTTGTATCATGCCTGGTCTTTGTTGCA
Organism: Mastomys natalensis; assembly: GCA_021653895.1. Classification (NCBI taxonomy): domain Eukaryota; kingdom Metazoa; phylum Chordata; class Mammalia; order Rodentia; family Muridae; genus Mastomys; species Mastomys natalensis. The sequence continues at coordinate 114,397 of JAJTUV010001948.1, forward strand.
TTCTCTCTTTGATATGAATTATATTGGGAAGGAGAATTCTTTCCGTAGTATTGAGAACCTGCATAACAGGAGAGTTGAGAGCCTAAAAACGAGGAAGATATGACTATCTCTTCCCTGTCACATAACAACCCTGTCACCATTTTATCCATGGGAATCTGGCCACATCAGTTGCTGTTAGTAGCTCATTGAGTCATGGCTGAGTAAGCCTGTTGATGACTTTTCTCCACTCCAGAATTTGTCAAAGCACTGGGAGATGGCTTCTACTGAGGAATGGACCAGTTAACTCATAAGATTTATGTCACTAAGGATCCTTTAACTCCACATACAACATAGGTCTATATACAGATTCTGATATGAATATACATAGTAAAAGTACATTAAGGAGAAAAAAATGAGGAAGGGGAAAGGGAGAAAAGAAGGGAGAGGAAGTGGAGAGAGAGTATGTTCTACTATAGTACACAGGGCACTGCTGCTAGCTAGCTTACTTGCTTGCTTACTTATTTGTTTGTTTGTTTCTGAGACAGTGTTTCTCTGTGTAGCCATGACTCTTCCTGAACCCACTTTGTAGATGAGGCTGGCCTTGCCAGTGATCTGTCTGCCGCTGGCTCCAGAGTGGTGGGATTAAAGGCATGGGCCACTGTTGCCTGGCTGCTACTAGTATTTTGAAACACTGAAAAAATATAAGGATTTTGAAGGAATGTTTATTCAGGTTGTGCTGCCTTATATCGCCTTTTCAAAGTGCCGCTGGTTGAAACAGGAAGCATTGTATATATTCATTTGTTTTAAAATGTTTGCCAAGATTTTGATGACTTCTTTACTAAAAATGTTTGTCTCCAGCATCCCCCACAACAAAAGGAATGTTTGTGCATATGGGTGTCCTAAAATAATGAGGCCACATAGACTTTGCTCTCAGGAAAATCTAGCCAAACACCTGGAACCCAATGTTCTTAATCCTGTGTTGACTCTCCTACTAAATTTGTTTCCAAGATTCCATTTTCCAAGCATAACATAAATTACAACTGAAATCCTACCCGTGTCCTTGAACAAGAGAAACAGCAGCTTTGAGACCCGCAAAGATGACAACCCTGTGGAATAGCAAAGCAGCTGCCTATTTGATAGTCCATATTAAACTTATCCCATGCATTTCCTTGAAGCTCATTAAGGTTGAAGATCAGTTGCAAACTCAAATGAAGCCTCTGGTTTGGGGGGTTAGTGCTCATAACAGCAAAAGGTTTGCCAAAGATAGCAGGGCCCTGTATTTTTACTTTGAATTAGACCTAGTTTCTTATGTGACACTGAATATTTAAAAAGCAACTAGATCTCAGAGAATGAAGCTACCCAGAAAGTATCTTCTTAGTGGTAATATATCACGTCCTATTATTATTTTTAAATAATAATCCCAAAGGTCTAATCACAAAGCGATTGGTATTTGTTGTTTAAAACACCAGATACTAATGTTGGAATGTCTACATGACCCCATGATTGAAAATTTATCTTATTCCATCTTCCCATTTATGGGTTTTATATTCTGTTTCTGGACCCATGCTAAGTAAGTTACACACATGTGGCATCATATGAGATACAATAATAATGTATCATTTGTCTGTGTTTCAGAGATATGAAAACTTAGGCCTGAGTGGTTAAGTAGCTACTTCAAGGTCACTCTAAGTATATATCATAGCCAAGAGGCTCTCGATACCAACACTGTCTCTTGATGCTTACAGTGCCTCAAATAGATGTGAGAAACAGACCTACACATGTACCAAATTGTTATCTGTGGATGACTGAGAATTCATTGCTTTAAATGTAGGTTTCCTGTTAATCGGTGATGGAGACAGCAGCATAACTCAAGACTGTCATCGACAGCCTTGAACGTTCAGACAACAGCAAACCTGAAGAATCCGGTTGCAACAAAAACAATTAATGGTCATGGATATAAATGGCTATAATAAGTTTTGAAAAGCCCTGCCTCATTAGTTTCCAAAGAAACTCAAATGAAACAACAAACACATTTCTTTTCATTTTCAAAATGACAAAGATAATTATAAAAAGAGACGACAGGGTTACTGCTTTCTTGCCCCATCTATGCTGGTACTTTTAGACCTTCTTGTTTCTTTAGATGTGATAAATGTTATTTTAGAGTCATATTGCATTTACAGAAAAGTTTCAGGCATTTTCCAGAGTCCCCATGTGTCCTCCCTTGTTTTCCTCCATCATTGCTTGATGGCTTTGTTACAGCTAAGGAGCCAGTGCTGAAATAAGATTATTAAGTCTGTGCCTTTGCCTTTCCTTGGTTTTACCTTATCCTCTTCTCTTTCAGGATCTATGTAGGTTTTTAGTCATTGGGCCTCCTCAATCTGTCATAGTCTTTAGGATCTTAAAAATGATAAAGACTGATCTGTATTTTGAAGAAAACTATTTAGTTGGGTGGTAGTTATGCAAAGTTCTGGAGAGGATTCGGGCTGTTAAGTAAGAGGAAACAGACAAATATGACAGGCAGGAAGCTAGACGGAGCCACACAGTACTGGATGAGCATTAAGGACTTAAGTAAGAAGTCCCAATATCAATACAGGTGTGGATACAGGTAGACAGAGAAGGTACTCTAAGGAAGAACTCCCATTAACAATACAGATGCAGATGGGAGTAGACAGAGAACACTCTGCGGATACACAGATGAGCATGAATCAGCTTGTGCTTGCATACTTCCCAGCTCTTCCTCCTGAGAGAACGGAGAATTAACAGCACTCCTGGAGCATCCAGCACATCTAACTGTGTGGTCTGTCTCCAATATCATTCTTTAGCAAAAAGAACCAAGAACTTCTTAAAGAAATAGCTAAGATATGGATTAGGACAGGAAATACACAGGATCTTGTAGTATGAGGACTGAAAAATGGAAATACTTTTAAAAAATGATAGAACGTATCAGACTGACACGAGTCAGCATGGAAGCACTCCCAATGTCCAGGGGTAGGGCAGTTCTACAAAATTAACAAAATATTGATTGATTTTAAACCAAAGACTAAAATAAATATCCATTAGTCTGTGCTGATAAAAATAGGCAATCCAATAAGGGAAAGGAGATTCATTTCCTGGGAGGATAATTCCTGATATTTTATGAAAATACTTTACTCATAAGGAAGTGAAATGTGACTCCTGTTTCTTTATATAGGCACCACAGTAACTTCCTTCCCAAGAGTTCACTGTAGGAAACTGATTGCACAGTGAGTAAGCCTGACATCAATCTATTGGCCAGGAGCTCCAAGGTTAGCATCTGTGGTGATAGTGCAACTGCCGCTACTGCACACATTTCTGTGAATATGGTGTGATGGAAGGGATACTTTACTCCTGAGGGCTTCTTCGTGGTTTCCCTTTAAAATAGTCCGAATGCTAGGCACAGAGAACCTGTATTATGCACCTGTCATATTTGAAAGAGTGTACAAACAGCAAGAGACATAGAGACAAAGGGGAGAAGTCACAGGGAGAAGAAGGAAATGCAGAGCCAAGGAAGAATGGAAGGAAGAATAACGAGGGAAAGAAGGAGCAGGGAGAAGCAGTAAGTGGAGAAGAAAGGACATGGAAGAAGAAGGAAGAGGAGGAGGAGGGAGGAAGAAGAGGATGCTGCAAAGTGGCCCATGCTGAGGTAACTGAAAGTTTCTTGAGAAGCATGTGACACATGAAAGTGAGGATGGAGCAGCAGGAACTGATACTCTCTGTAGTCACTGAGTCCTTCCATAGAGCCATGTCAAATGTGTCAATTGTGTAGTTGTGTTTCTCCTGCAGTTGTGAATCACTGTGACACAAGTCTACAAGTCAAAGTATAAGGATACTAACAGCCCTTTCCAAAGTCTCAGTTAAAAAGAAATACAAGTTAGATAAGTTAGAAAAGTAGGAGGAAGACTGCTGTTAATAGGAGTAACAGATAAAGGTCAGTCTTTACCTGAGGATCGATTAAGGAGGACCCAAAACTCCACATGCTCCTCTCTGCTCTAGATTTGATAATATGCTGCTACTAACTGTGCAGGACCGCCAAGGTGCTTTAGCTCTTTTGTGCTGGGGAGAGTCTGGAAAGGGGTGAAGAGACTCTGGGTTTGCCCTAGACAAGAAAACTTTATTATTCTTCCTGTTGATTTAGTGGATAAGTCAAATTTCAGAAAAGCTAAACAAACAAACAAAAACAAAACAACAAAAAACAAAACCAAAATGAAACCAAAAGCCCAAACGCTTAATATAGTGTATCTACATCTGAAAAACGGCATTCCTTCGGAAAACAGATATCACTGGAAGCCTTCCGTTGGTTTGCTAGTTACAGGAACAGCATATACAAACATTGTGATTATTCAGGGCTTATAAATTATCAGAAGGGCAGGACACACAGAGACCGTATCTCATTGGAAAGCCAACTTTAAGATAAGCTAGAGTAACAGAAAGGGCATTTCAATTCTGAGATGTAGGAGATAAATGCTGCACAACCTCTCACCACAATCACAGAATCAGTATCCGGCCCAACGGCGCGTGGTTAGGACACCCAAGCAACGGAATCAAGAAGGCATAAATGAGGTATTTAGCTAGCTAGCTTCATTATAATTAACCTTTTTGTGTTGTGGCAAGGTTAGGGATTGAACTCAGGACCTTATTATACACGCGACACAGCAGCTTTACTTCTCCAGCCCCATTATCAGTTAATCACACACATCAGAAGGGCCACATATGCTTGTGTCCAGCAGTGGTCAAGGACACACTCCCTATTTCTACCTGCTCCCCACCTCTGAATTAATCTAATCTGCTATAATTTACCTTTTGGGAGGACGTAGAACGGGCAAAAAGAACTCTGCTTGTTTCTTGAATTTACAGAATTATGATTCTCTGCATAACTCCACAGCATTCAGGGCTTTGGACAAAATGTTTTTTATTCCCCTAGAAATCCCCTCACACGGCTCTTCACAGCTGCATTCAATAAAATGGGGTGTGATGTGTGGAGGCTAATTCATAGTGGACTTTGATGTGGTATGGGCAAATGCTGGGTGCTAAAAATAACAAGGATTATACTATTGATCTGTAGGGAAAATATTGGACACATAACACAGGTTCTAAAATGTCTGGAGAACTGGTTAGTGAGCTCATTTTGAGTCTATTTTCTAGAAAGAACTACAGAATTAGAATGATGTTTTATCTGGGAGAGTTTAGTATAATGCCTAAGTCAGAGAAAGAGTTTATTTCAGGAGTCATAAGCCAGTGTTTGGGAAGTGCTGTGATTCTTACAAAAATCCATTTGTGTCCTGGTTCTTGTGAGCTCAGACATGAGACATATACAATGAGAGTGGGCCGAGTACAATGAAGAAACAAGTGATCTGAGAACCTGGGATGCATGATATTAGCATGAATTGGGCATTTCTATAGAAAGTGGGAATAGAATTTATGATATGTATAGCAAGACTCTCAATACTAGGCCCTGGAGATTTGGACTGAGCTGTCAGGTGCAGTACAGGAAACTTCACCCCAATAAATCAGGTCAAAGTGCAAGGTGAATGACCCAAGATACTCCATGGGGATCTACATGATACATTAAAGAACATACAGAGAAGCTCTCTGGGGCCACACAGACCAATGTGGGAGAAGCATTAAGAGGAGAGGCGGCATAGTCCCTGCAGTATAGGAAAAGACAGTCTAAGAGATGTTATCAGTTGAGATTCTCTTTTGTAGTTGGTCTTTGATACTTTGTGGGTTCTTGTTTTTCCCACTCTTAATTCCACTGGTTTTACCCCTAACATTAGATAGGAAGGAACAAGGATAGAAGGGAGAAAGAGAGAGAGGAGATGGGAGAGGAAAAGAATAGATGGGAAAGCAAATCCCTGAATCTAATTTATTTTCTTTTGTTTCTTCTTTGGGCATGGCTACTATCAAACTGTAACCAGTCTTCCTAAATGACCAACAACGACCCACCCCACCTCTTGGAGCCCTAGCATTTATGTATCTTCTGAAAAATTCGTAGAATTTTAAACTTCATATAATCATAGAAATCTCCTGCTGGCAAAACCACACTTCTGCTCAAGCATGAAGCAAATCATAGCCAGTTGTTGTAGATAGTCCAAAGTAGCCCCACATCCCTGTACCTGAGATTAAAAAGAAAGCACATCCTTATAATATTTGTATGTTTTTTGGAGAAAGCAATATTCCAAAAATCTCAAAAAAGTCTCTACATTCTTTCATACATCTCTTACCTACCCCTGTCCTCTTGGTGAAGAAAGCCTCAGAAACAAGCTTCCTTCCTGTAGTTCCTTGAAGCAGACTTGAAAGCAGCTCCCTTCCTTGAGCTTTCCATGTTTTAGTTGGGACCTGCATCTCTGTCAGTCTTTTTTTTTTTTTTTTTTTTTTTTTTTTTTTTTTTTTTTAATTTTTATTTTCAGCAAATCAAAAAAATTTAAAAAGCATTCAAACAGAATAAAATGAAAAGAAACAAACAAGCAAAATACCAAGGTTCAGATATACTTATACAAGAATTCTATAGAGCCTTCAAACAAGCAATACTTTTTGAGTTATGTTTAAAAAAATTCAGAACCACAATAAGCTCCTTCACAAAGCAAATAATATTGAAATAGTGAAATCAAGTGTAAACCCAACAAAAATATATAAGTTATAGTCCAGTATCCCTCATGAATATACATACAAAAATTCTCAATGAAGTAGTTGCAAACTGAATACTAGAGATATAAAAAAATAATATTCCATGAATAACTGAACAACTGTTTTTTTTTAGAAGACCATACTCCATATACAGGCTGCATGTTTTGGGATAGCCCCCACTCCGGATGTTTGAGACCTGCATGAAAACCAAGCTGCACATTTACAACATATGTGCAGGGAGGCCTAGGTTCAGCCCATGGAGGTAGAACTGTGTAGACTAGGTATGCTCCACGGTTGGTGATTCAGTCTCTGAGAGCTCCAAGGGTTCAGGTTCGTTTACTCTGTTGATCTTCCTGTGCAGTTCCTATCTCCTTAGGGCCCACAATCCTTCCACCTATTCTTCTTTAAGAGTAGAGGGCTAATATCCAAGGTATACAAAGAACTGAAGAAACTAGATTCCAGACCATCATATAACCCTATTAAAAATGGGGTAGAGAGTTGAACAAAGAACTCTCAACTGGGGAAACTCGAATGATTGAGAAACATCTAAAGAAGTGCTCAGCATCCCTAGTCATCAGGGAAATGCAAATGAAAACAACACTGAGATTCCACCTCACACCAGTCAGATTGGCTAAGATCCAAAACACAGGTGACAGCAGATGTTGGCGAGGATGTGGAGAAAGAGGAACACTCCTCCATTGTTGGTGGGATTGCAAGCTGGTACAACCACTATGGAAAGCAGTCTGGCGATACCTCAGAAAATTGAACATGGTGTTACCTGAGGACCCAGCTATACCCCTCCTGGGTATATACCCAGAAGATATTTCAACATGCAACAGGGCCACATGCTCCACTATGTTTATAGCGGCCTTATTTATAATAGCCAGAAGCTGGAAAGAACCCAGATGTCCTTCAACAGAAGAATGGATACAGAAAATGTGGTACATTTACACAATGGAGTACTACTCAGCCATTAAAAATAATGAGCTCATGAAATTCTTAGACAAATGGATGGAGCTAGAAAATATCATCCTGAGTGAGATGACCCAATCACAAAAGAACACACATGGTATGCACTCACTGATAAGTGAATATTAGCCCCAAAACACACAATACCTAAGATGCAACGCATAAGCCTCATGAAACTCAAGAAGAAGGAGGAAGACCAAAGTGAGGGTGCTTTTGTCCTTTTTAGAACGAGTATCAAAAGATTCAACCAGAGCTCCCAGGATCTAAACTTCCAGCCTGAGAACAGACAGGGGCAGGCTGTCCTCTGAGAGGCTCTAACCAGCAGCTGACTCAGACAGATACAGACATCCAGAGCCAAACAGTGGATGGAGCTTGAGGACTCTGTCAGTCTTACTGAATCTGATAGCACTGTGTTCTCTCTGTGAGAGTGCAAATTTGCATAGCAGGCTGAGTCTTCCCCATTCTGCCTGTGATCCCCTCTTCCCAGCATCCTCCATCACAACACTGGGAACAAAGCAGCTACTCTTTTCCTGCTTTCAGATAAGCTTAGATCTTTGAATATAAAGCTGGTATATTCATACATTTCAGCTCAATTTTAATGTTTTTCAAAATCTAATTTATATTGAGAAGGTACCTTGACAGATTTTTGATATTTGCCCTTGCAAACCAGAGAGCTGGAGTCAGTTTTGAGATTACACAGGTATACATTGTCTATTGTTTGATCCATAGGCCAAAGCAGGTTTGTGAACTGTGCACTGGTCTGCTGTAAGGAAGTGCAGAGATGTGGAGCCTTTAGAGACTTTTATGATATTTTGACATTGCTGTAACATCCATTTGTATGATCCATTTTTCTAGCCTTTTATATATATGGTATTACATTACATACATAAAACTGGTTCTATCTCCATCCTTTTCAGAGAAGCAGGGCAGCATTGTGGGGAAGCTACAGTAGTCCCTAGAGCTCGGCTATCCTGGGGATCTTCTTTTCTCTGCTTTTTAGACAAGTGATCTTGGAAAATTAACTTTCATTCCTCAGTTTTATCATCTGTAAAGTGGACTGTAATGATGGCAGTAATTCTGTGGTTATTCATTTTTGAAAGAGAATGGATGGCTATGCATGGCAGTTTTGGGCTGTTATCCTTTTTACTGATGAAAATTGGATTTAGGTAGTAGAGATGGCTACCTGCAGTTTCATGGCTTCTTGTAGACTCGCCATGTCTACTCTTCCTCTCTCTATCTCAAGTTCCCCTTCCATCAATAGTAATAGTCTACTAATTCTTGCCCAGTCATGCCTACTCTGCTCTCACCATGTTCTGCTCTGTGTCCTACTTATGCTGTTGCTTCTTAAGACATATTTGAGTCACCGTGGCCTCAGTTGGGTTCTCTCTCTTAACTGGCTACACAAAGAACCATTTTGCTTTGTTCTTTTGGGGTTGCATAGCCCTGCTGAAGTTACCACAGAGAACACCAGGATTAGAAGATATCCTCACCATGAGCTGACTTACTGTTTATGAAAACCACCAGGATACATGGGAACACCCTAGAGAAGATGAGCAGTGACTGCTAGTGTTTACTACAACAATGACTAAATTCTCTGAAAAGAAAATGAACTATACATGAGTTTCTTATGCAGGTTATTAAGTCAGTCCTTGTGGGATATGACATACATGGAAGGGCCAGTGCCAGACACTGGCAGATGTTTAAACTATTGTCAGACTCTATCTAAATGAAGAAAAAGATCCATCTGCAAAACTAGAGTTGAAAAACCTTCCTTGTGTTTGGTTGAAAAGCAAGAGAGCAAATAACTTAAATAACAGCTCTCTTGCCAGTGTGCTAGGCATATTAAAAACTTCTGTATTTTGAGAAGATAAAGAATGCTGTTTTCCACAAATAATTCCTCTCCTTGCCTCGGGCTTTGAAAAACCATTTTCAAGCTCTTTTCTAAATTTAATGTCCTTTGCCCTCTTGCATGCCATACTGTATTTCTTACAAAATGATTTAATGAGAGTGTATTGTGCACTGGGCCCTGTTCTGAGAGCTTTATGTACGTTGTTAACTCAGTTAATCTTTACAACACCCTGGGAAGGGCATTCTTTATTCCCATTTTAGATGGGACCAGAATGAAAAAGGGAGTGCTGGGCTAAATATGCTCTTGGTGAGCTTTCTTTGAGGTCTCCATATCACCACTACCTGAGGAGAGGTGGCAAAGAAAACCCTCAGAAACATTCAGGCCTGTGTCATTCACCTGCCAATAACAGTCTTTCTGTTTCTGTTAGTCTCCTGTCAAATCCTGTTGTCCTGGGATCTACTGGAGGATTCTGTAGAACAACAAGAGGGTCCTGAAAGTTCTCATCACTATTCTACTCATCTTTGTCTCAAAACCATGCCTGAAGTCAGTTAAATTGTAAATACAGACCATATGGTCAGACACAGAAGCCCCAGGATGCGAACTTTCCCCAGGAAACGCACTTTTCAGCTTACTCCTGCATTTTAAGAAGCTGGGAGAGAAGGATATCCATTGAACTACAGAGTATGAACAGTCAGCCTCCTTTATCTGTAGGAGCACATCCATGGATTTAACCAACTGGGGAGCAAAAACATTTAGGAAAGAATTATATTTGTTGTGAAAAGACTGATTTGGCAATCATGGTTCCCTAGGCAATATAGTATGACAACTTTCCATATCTTTATATTATACTGTTTTATAATTAATCTAGGGATGATTTAACCAAATCAAAGAATGAGTGTAGGCCATATGCCAATATTACACCATGCATATTAGGGACAATTGTGGAATTTGGTATCCTTAAGGGGTCCTGCAGCCAGTCCTCCCTGGGTCAGAGTAATATTTGAACTGAATATTATCCATTGATCTGGATAATGAAAGATCATAGGCATATATGCATGTTTGCATTCACATGTCTATACAGTTTTCATGGCTGCTGAGTTAGCAGAGATACATTGAAAATGCAGGAGCTTTAGTTGTTGACTCTATCATCAATTCTTCCTGTGACAAAAATTGGGCTGAGAATGTTGAGGAATTCCCTGAAATTGTGTGTGGAATGGTTCAGGGCCAGACTTTTGTGTCATATTTTTTTAATGATGGAAAGAAAGAATGTGAAGGATAAAGAAGCTTTATGTGATTTTAAATTGTATATGTAGAAGATAGACTTTTACATCAGGTTAGATTCCAATATTATTCCAGTGATACTAAGAAGGTTACCTGAAAGCAAATGTCAAAAAGAATATGCATTCTGGGAAATCCTTTTTCACAGACGATATTAACTAATCCTAAATCAATGCCTTGTGACATTAAATAAAATTAGTATATACAAAAGTCTAGATGGATGAGATCTCAGAAGAGTAATCACTGTATATTTTATAAGTTTCTATAATACGATGGATATTATATTGATTGAGAAGGGCAGAGTGTCTAACCTAGTTCAAATTGAGTTGAATTTAGCCACAGAGAATGATCAGTGATAATATTACTATACTTCCCATTGTCTGAAGAGATAAGAACTTTTGGTTTTAGTTGCTCTTTCTGGGCAATTACTGAAGGTGAATTCAGTGTTTTTAATATACCATCAGCAAAATGAATGACACCTTTGCCTACAGCCCAGTTTGCAATTGTGTTTCTAGGTGGTCATGGCTATGGTATTTTGATGAATACAGAACAACAAAGCTAAAAAGAGGATATGCTTGCTAGAGAATGGGAGGAAGACAAAATTGGAGAAAAATTCAAATCTCCAGGAAGAAAATAAGATCATCATCTATGTGTATATGCTATATCCTTTAATTAATTTTGATACTTAATTAAACTATAAAGTCCTGTCATATTGAAGGAATTTAAATTTGTTAATTTAAGTGAAACACACACAGCCCATTTTCTAGCATTTGGAATTTAAACTCAGACTTACCGAATTAGAAAACAGAGGCTTGAATTTATTGATTTATGTGGCAATGCATATAGGCAGGAACAGAGGATGAGGGGTTTGAGATATATCATCATCAAACAGTGGCTCGCTCCTCTTTACAGCATAACTCCCATTTCTACATATATTATTTCAAATAACATCAGGACAGAGGAGAGCGAGGTGAAAGACAGAGAATTAAAAAAACTACAAAGTAACTTAAAGAGATGCAAGGGTTGGCCTTTTGTCTGCAAGTTGGCAAGGGCTTTCCCTACATCTGTGTTGGGCACAAAAATTCTTAAAATAGAAATGAAATATATATTAATTGTATCATTAAGCTTATGGAGAAAGTCACTTTTTCCCCCTGTGGAGCTAAGGAACCATTCATGTTAGTTACTAGTAAGTTCCATGATTTTTAAAATTACTACTACCTTCCTGATTAAGGTCTTAAACACATGAATTTAATCCCACAATAATCTCAAACCAATATCTCTTCTTGTTAGTGCAGATAAAAAAAAGAGAGTACATGTCACTGTGTATAGGTTTTTGAAGAGTAGCTGGGAAAAGGAGCTAATCTGATGGCATGCCTGCTGTTGGAGATGGAATTTGTAATTATTTACATGAAACCACTGGGTCCACTTTCCCACTGGCATTAAATGAATAAACATCAGATTTTCCAGAGGAATTGGAATTGATTCTGTGACCACATGCTACTTTATATTTATGAAATATTTAACCATTTCGTGGTATAGCTATCTGTTTTGTAGTTAGCTTGCATGACTGCACAATCAACCTTTCCTGATTGACAGGACTTGGGCCTCCAGCCATAGGTTTCTCTTGGACTATGAAAGGAAAACTGGTGACTCTGATGAGAATGATAAATTTGCAAACATAATAAGAGAGAATATTGTGAATCTCATTGTGGGAAATTTATCTTCATGGTCCATATATTAAATTATACTATTTCTTATGTTCTGTGTTTATTGCAGCATTCTTGCTACTTTCTCTGTTTCCCCGATTTGTTTCATTTATTTATAAAACAATACTTGCAGAGTTTTAAGCATCTCGGGCTTTGCAAACTGAGCTAACCTGGCATTTTAAATACATTTTAAGATGCCATTTTATTAAATTTACTATCCTTAAAAGGTGATCAAGTATACAATGCCAGCTTTAATAATTAGTTAGATATGTAAATTGGGAAAGACCACATCTTGCCCTTTGACCTTCAAGTTTATGGTTGGCAAGATTTTAGAATGGGTTACTACATAGGAGTTATGCAACACTTAACAAGCAGCCAGCTTTGACATTGTGATTCCTCACCAGACTGCAAGCAGCTAGAGAGGTAATGTGCTGGTCCCTACCATAGGCCCAGCATCCAGAAAACAGTCAATAAATCTTTAAAAAAAAAATAGGTTATCCAGAATAATGCAAACAAGTGTTAATTTTTATTTTGATGTTTAGATTACTGACTTGGCAGAGTAAAAGATAAAATACATAAAAATATCCCTAGATTTCAAGGGCTACTGATCAAATTTGCATACAGCAATTTTGACTGGAAGACACTTGTATTATGTCACAGTGTACTCTAGAGCCTCGAGATAAGTGGTACTCAAAAATCTTGGTTGGAAAAACTAATGAAGAGAAACCCAGGCAGAATGTCTCCAGATTCTCTCTTCTCTCTCTGTTCCTCAATATTCAATCCCCAAGTCTCATTTCCAGCTCTGCAACATAACACCTGCTGCAGCTTTTCTTCCCCCTTTGCTCTTTCTCCTGTGGTTCCCATGGACCTTTCCCTTTTACCCTCCCTCCCCCAACTCCCTAGATGCTTTATCTCTGACCCAGTACCCTGTTAACCTACAGACCACTCCTGAGAAGAAAGCAGGTAGGCTGTCTGTAGATGGGCCCCTCTACTTCTGTTCTTCCAGATCCACCCTCCTTAGTCTCATCCTCAGCTCTATAGCAGACCATCAGTGGTGACCTCTCTTTACTGCCTCCCTCATTCTATAGAGACTAAATAATCAGATTGTTGAACACTGCACTCTCCTCCTTCCTGTGGAAGCCCTTACACCTCCAATCTACCTCCATTCCTAAGAGTAAGTTTTTCATATCCAGAAACACAAGATATCTGGAACCCTCGGTGGCCACGACTAGCAAGCCCAAATAAAATTTTCTACTAGGTAACACAGAGGCATCACACTCTCCAAAAATCCAGAAAGGAAACAGAAACCAAGGAACAAAACACTTAGCCAATGAAGACAAATCCAGAATAAGCACCTAAGCCTATAATCAACCCAATACCAGATGCTTAGAAACCAGGGTAAAAACAAAATCAGTAACATCCAGGGCAGTAGGTCTCCACTAGAGCCCAGCTGTCCTACCATAACATACCCTGAACATTCCCACATAGCTAAAGCCAAAGAAAAGACCTTAAAACTGCCTTATGAAGATGATAGAGCTCCTTAAAGAGGAAGTTAATAAATCCCTTAAAGCAATCCAGGAAATCACAAACAATATAAGGAAATAAATAAAGCTGTTCCAGAAATGAAACTAGAAATAGAAGCAAAAAAAGAAAACTCAGAGAAAGAATTCTGGAAATGAAAATTTAGGAACTTGAATAGGATCTAGAAAAGCAAGCTTCATGAGTAAAATATCAGTGATGGAGGAGAGAATTTCAGACACTGAAGTTACAGTAGAAGAAGTGGATACATTGATCAAAAAAAAATTGTTAAATTCAAAAAACTCCTGATACAAAAATCTAGGAAATCTGGGACACTATGAAAAAACCAATCCTAAGAATAATAGGAATAGAGGAAGGAGAAGAATTTCAATTCAAAGGCTCCCAAAATTGTTTTCAATAAAATCATAGAAGTTTTTCCTAATCTGAAGGAGATACTGTAAAGGTACAAGAAGCATACAGAAAGCTAAGCAGATTTGACCAGAAAAGAAGGTCTCTTTGCTACACATACAAAACACATATATTGCATATACAGAACAAAGAAAAGCATTAAAAGATACAAGGAAAGAAGACCAAGTAGCATATAAAGACAGATCTATTAGAATTATGCTTGACTTCTCAATGGAGATTTTAGAAAGCCAAAATGTCATGGACAGATATGCTATGAGACCACAGATGGCATCCTATACTACCAAACTGAGCAAAATCAGATGATAAAGCTATATTTAAGCAACGTGTATCTTCAAGTCTAGCCTTACAGAAGGTACTAGAAGGAAAACTCCCACCAATGAAAACACAGGGAATAAATCATCTCACAGGAACATAATCAAATGAGGGGAAGGACACATACCAACACCACCACCTCCACCATCACCAACAACCATAACAATAACAAAATAATAGGAATCAACAACTATTAGTCATTGATATCTTTCAATATCAGTGGTCTCAATTTGGAAATTAAAAGACAGAGATTAGCAGAATGGTGCAAAACACGTTCAACTCTTCTGCTACATCCATAAAATATACCTCAACATCATAGATAGACATTACCTCAGGGTAAAGGAATAAAGAAAAGTCAAGCAAACAGATCTAAAAAGCAAGTTGACACAGACATTTTAATACCTAAAAACCTAGACTTCAAACTGAAACTAATCAAAAGAGATTCAGATGGAAACTATATCTCATCAAAGGAATATTCCACCTAGATGTCATTTTAATTATTTTTTAAAATTTTTCTTTTTATTTATTCACTTATTTATTCATTCATACAGTCATTTTTGTTGGATATTTTATTTATTTGCATTTCAAATGTTATTTCCTTTCCTGGTTGAGACCTCCTATCCAATTCCCTCTCCCTCTGCTTCTATGAGGGTGTTCCCCCACCCATCCACTTCCACCTTCCCAACCTGGCATTCCTTTACATCGAGCCTTCACAGGACCAAGGGCCTCTCTGCCGACTGATAGCCAACAAGGCCATCCTCTGCTACATATACGGCTGGAGCTATGGATTGCTTTATGTGTACTCTTTGGTTGGTGGTTTAGTTCCTGAGAGCTCTGGGCGTTCTGGTTGGTTGATATTGTTGTTCTTCCTATGGGGTTGCAAAGCCATTCAGCTCCTTCAGTCCTTTCTCTAACTCCTCCATTGAGGACTCTGTGCTCAGTTCAATGATTGGTTGTGAGCATTTGCCTCTGTATTTGTCAGGCTCTGAAAGAGTCCCCTCAGGAAACAGCTATATCAGGCTACTGTCAGCAAGCATTTCTTTGGCATCCTCAATAGTGTCTGGGTTTGGTGTCTGTATATGGGATGGATCTCCAGGTGGGGCAGTCTCTGGATGGCCTTTCCTGAACAGAACACATGCTCTAAGATCAACAATCAACAAATGGGACCTCATAAAATTGCAAAGCTTCTGTAAGGCAAAGGACACTGTCAATAGGACAAAACGGCAACCAACAGATTAGGAAAAGATCTTTACCAATCCTGCATCTGATAGCAGGGCTAATATCCAGTATATACAAATAACTCAAGAAATTAGACTCCAGAGAACCAGTAACCCTATTAAAAAATGGGGAACAGAGCTAAACAGAGAATTCTCAACTGAAGAATATTGAATGGCAAGAAGCATCTAAAGAAATGTTCAACATCCTTAGTCATTAGGGAAATGCAAATCAAAACAACTCTGAGATTCCACCTCGCACCATTCAGAATGGCTAAGATCAAAACTCAGGTGACAGCAGATGCTAGAGAGGATGTGGAGAAAAAGGAACTCTCCTCCATTGTTGATGGGATTGCAAGCTGGTACAAACACTCTGGAAATCAGTCTGGAGGTTCCTCAGAAAATTGGATGTAGCATTACCTGAGGATGCAGCTATACCACTCCTGGGCATATACCCAGAAAATGTTCCAACATATAACAAGGACACATGTTCCACTATGTTCATTGCAGCCTTATTTATAATAGTCATTTTAATTCTTAACGTCTATACCCCAACACAGGGAGCCCACGTCTGTAAGCTGTTGGTCTGCTTCAGCTCTGCTGCTGGGCACTGCCACTGGGAGGCAGCATGCAGGAAGATTGGACAGCTGCCTGCCAGGGCATAGGGAAGAGCCAAGACACTACTCTGGGGCTGGGAAAGTGGAGTCTGAGATGTGGGAAAACCAGAGCTGGTTCATGGGTCCACAGGCTTGCAATAAAGCCAGGGTCAAGGGATTCTCAGACTCTTGGACTTCCGGGCACCACTGCGAATCATAGAAAAGCCTAGAACTGAGTCAGAGACTGTGGGCTGGGAGTGGGGTTAGGGGAGAGGAAGCTCAGGCATGTCCAAGTGGTGATTGCCCTTAGCTTGGCAGAGGCAGGCTTGGTGTAGATTGTGACTGGGAGTGTAGAGAGGCTTTCTACAGGACAATTAAGCTGTTCTGTAGATGAATGCCTTCTTCATAGCTCCCCATAATGGATTTTAATGAAAGAGACAATCCATGGATCTAAACAGTTTATTGGTTGTTCATGGTGGAAAGTGGATGCTTAATTTATCATACACACTTCTTAGGATATGCCTGAGATTAAATACTTCTGCAGGGAAGAATGTCTGGGAAGGGAACATATTGGCTAAGCCCTCTGGTCTTCTAGGTACCTCATTAGCATCTAGAACTCTTTTCTGGGCCTACATGACCATAGGACATGTTTCTTTTATGTAAGGAGCATGCCACACATTCCAGGTCAGGAGTCTGGCCGGGAGCTGGGAGTGTGACCACTGAGTCTCTGGGTCTCAACCTGCTCTATCTATCTTATCAAACTCCTGGCATAGTTTTATGTCCAACGATAAACCAAACACTACTACAAATTAAATTAAATACTGACCCTCACATGCTGATAATGGATGACTTCAAATACTGAACTCTCACTAATGGACAGGTCGTCCAGGCAAAAACTAAACAGATACAAATAGAGAAATACAAGAAAATTGAAATAACTTCCTGCTTCCTATCAAAACATCATGGATAAAAGCTGGATATCAACAACAACAGAAATAATAGAAAACATACAAACACATGAAAACTAAACAACTCTCTACTGAATAAAAAAATGAGTGAAGAAAAATAAATTCAGGACTTTTTAGAACATAATGAAAATGAATTCAAAACATACCCAAACTTATGTGATACAATGAAAGTGGTGCAAGGAGGTAAGTTAAAAGTGTTAAGCACGTACATAAAACAAAACAAGACAAAACAAAGCTGGAGAAATCTCATATTAGGAATTTAATGGCACACCTAAATGCTCTAGAACAAAAAGAAGTAAGCACACACAAGAGGAGTAGACTGCAGGAAATAATCAAACTGAGGGCTTAAATCAATGAAATAGAAACAAAGAGAACAGTACAAAGAATCGATAAAAACAGAGTCAGTTCATTGAGAAAATTAAAAGATAGACAATCTCATTTCCAAACTTATGAAAAGGCAGAGAGAGAATATCCAGATTAACAAAATTAGAAACAAAAAGGGGGATGTAACAACAGATACTTGGGAAATCCAGAGAATTATAATGGCATACTTTAAAAATCTGTACTTCACCAAATTGGAATATCTTTTAAAAGTGGATAATTTTTCTCAATAGGTACCACTTACTAAAGATGAGTCAGGATCAGGTAAGAAATTTAAATAGACCTAAACTCCTAGTGAAATAGAAATAGTCATTAAAAGTTTCTTAGGAAAAAGAAAAAAAACCCAGGGCCAGATGATTTTAGCATAGAGTTCTACCTATGACTAAAAAGGACTCTCTCCTCTTTCAAAGGAGAGTTAATGTCAGTACTCCTCAAATCATTCCAGAAAATAGTAACAAAAGGAACATTGCCCAATTTGTTTTACAAGGCCACAGTCAGGGTGATACCCAAACTACACAAAGACCCCCAAAAAGAATGACAATGACATACATATTTCCAGTGTGAATCTGCAAAAATACTCAATCCAAGAACACATCAAAAAAGATCAACCATCATGGTCAAGCAGTCTTCAATCCAGTGATACAAAGATGGTTTAGTATTTGAAAATTAATAAATGTAATCCACAAAATAAGCAAACTGATAGGGAAAAAAAACCCATAATCACCTCATTGACTATAGAAAAAGTCTTTGACAAAACTCAACACTAAACACCCTTTTATGATAAGAGTCCTAGAGAGGTCAGATATACAAAGGACATATCGAAACACAACAGTACACCTATAGCCAACATTAAATAGAAAGCAAAGAAATTCAAAGCAATTCCACTATCAGGAACAAGAAACATATGTCCACTCTCATCATACCTATTCAACCTTAGTACCTGAAGTTATAACTAGAGTAATATGAAAACTGAAGGATGTCAAAAGGATACAAATTGGAAAGGATGAAGTCAACATTTATTTGCAGATGATATTATAGTATACATAAGTAGCCCTAAAAATTCCACTGGGGAATACACATAGCTGATATACACTTTCAGTAAAGTTTTTGGATACAACATTAACACACAAATATCAGTAGGTATCACTCCAATATAAAAATGAGAAATGGACTGAGAAATAAATCTGGGAAATAACACTTTTCACAGTAGCCTCAAATAATATATCTCAGGGTAACTCTAACAAAGCCAGTGAAAAGACTTGTGTGATAAACACTTCAAGTCTTTGAAGAAAGAAATTTAAGTAGATATCAGGAGGAAAGGTCTCCCATGCTCATAGATCAGTTGGATTAACATGGTAAAAACAGTCCTACTCTAACAAAGCCAGTGAAAAGACTTGTGTGATAAACACTTCAAGTCTTTGAAAAAAGAAATTTAAGTAGATATCAGGAGGAAAGGTCTCCCATGCTCATAGATCAGTTGGATTAACATGGTAAAAAACAGTCCTCCTACCAAAAGCAATCTACTGATTCAATGCAATTCCCCAATCAAAATTCTTACACAATTCTTTACATATCTTGAAAGAACAATTCTCAACTTCATATGGAAAAACAAAAAACCCAGGATAGCTTGAACAATCCTGAATAATAAAACAAACAAACAAAACAAACAAGCAAATCACAACCTGCTGGAAGTTTCATTGTCACTGATTATAAGTTGTACTGCAGAGTTGTATTACTAAAACCACATTGTATTGGCACAAAACAGACACATTTATCAGTAGAATTGATTTGAAGACCTAGACACAAGCTACACACCCATGGACACCTGATGTTTGATAAAGAATTCCAGAAGAGTCCTTGGAATAAGACAGCATCTTCAACAAATGGTCTTGGTCAAACTAGACAACTGAATATAGAAGAATCCTAATAGTGCTATACTTATCTTGCACAAAACTCATCACCAAATGGAACAAAGACCTCATCATAAAACCAGATACAGTGCACCTGCTAGAAAAGAATGTGGGGATATCCTTGAACACATTTGCACAGGACATAACTTTGTTACGAGAACATCAACAGCACAGGCACTAAGATCAACAACTAATATATGGGATCACATGAAACTGAAATGCGTCTGTAAGGCAAAGGACAAAGTAATTTGCAAAAAGCATCAGTCTTCAGAACAGGAAAATAGGAAATGACTTTTTTTTTTTTTACCAACTCTACATTTAACAGAAGGTTGATATCCAAAATACATAAACAATTCAGGAAAATAGATATAAAAAACAACACTAAAATAATGTAAAAATGGAGAGAAGATTTAAACAGAGAATTCTCTGAAGAAGAATCTCAAGTATCTGAAAAGCACTTAAAGAAATGTTTAACATCCTTAGCTACCAGGAAAAATGTAACTAAAAGTTAATTTGAGAGTCCATCTTTCTCCTGTTAGAATGGCTACGATCAATTTTAAAAAATGACAGTTCTTGCTAGTGAGGATGTAGAGCAAGGGGAACACTCCTCCACTGTTGGTGAGAGTACAAACTTGTATAGCCACTATAGAAATCAGTATTGTGGTTCCTCAGGAAATTGGAAATTGATCTACCTTTGCCCCTGGCTTTGCCACTCTTGGGCATATACACAAAGGACACTTCACTCTACCACAAGGCAACTTGCTCAATGATGTTCATTGCTACTCTTTTCAGGATAGCCAGACATTTCAAACAACCTTTGTGTCCCTAAACAGAAAACTGGATAAAGAAACCATGGTACATTTGTACAATGGAATAATAGTCAGCTGTTAAAAAATGACATCATGAAATCTGCAGGCAAATGAATGAAAGTAGACAAAATCATCCTGAGTGATGGAACACAGACTCAGAAAGTTAAATATATTATTAATTCATTTACATATTGATATTAGTCATTAAATCAATGATCCCAAAGATGCAAGATAGACCCACATAGGTTAGGTATAGTCGAAGTGATTGGGGTTGGTTATGTGGATACATTTGGGAGGAGAAGTAGAGTATATATTATGGATAGACTGAGGAGTGACAGGGACACAAAAGAGAGAATCCAGTGGAGATAGAAAGGGTAAATAGGGTTGAAGAAGGGAATACATGGAAAGACAGCTAGAATTCAGGGGAATTTGAGAAATAGTGTGGTAATCTAGTATAGTGGAAACTCTCTAAAATATATAAAGGTAATCCTAATGAGGTCTCCTAATAATAGGGTGACAGAGTTCCAACTTGTCATCTCTTGTCACCAAATGAGTCTTCCAATACAGGGACTAGGGTTGCATTTAGTTGAGCTGTTTGCCAAGGGCATCTCATGGAAATTCCTAAACAATCCAGACTGTTACCAAGATAATGGGTTGCTCTCCACAAACTGGCTGTGGGGCTCCGTGGCAGAGGATGACACCCATACAACTCATTGAATGTGGAGAAGTCAGGCTGGAGTCTACATAAAGCCTTCACACCTATATTCTTTTGCCTTTCATGTGGGAATGTATTATGTAGGCTACCAAAAAAGAAACAAACACTAACCCAGCCTGAAAAAATTTGACCTACAAAACGTCCTGCCTGCAAGATATTCTAGGGAAACGATATGGCACAGACTTATGGGAGTAGTCAATCAACATCTGACTTGACTTAAGGCCTACTACATGAGATGGAACCATACCTGATACTGTTTGGGTGACCAAGAACCAGAGACTAGGTAGCCTAGAGACCTAGAGTAAACCCAAATACTCCTAGTCTATAAAACATAACAATAAAATGACTCTGAAATGATGTTATGCTATCTCAAAATTAGTGCCTCATTACACAGAGGCACAACAACCCTTGAAATACACAGTTCTAAATGTGCTGTCTCCATTAACTTCTCCTCGCAGAGCTCAGGGAACCTAGTGGAAGAGGATGTAGCAAGAGTGTAAGAGCCAGAGGGAATAAAGGACATTAGAAGAACAAGGTCCCCTGAATCAACTGACCAAGGCTCATATGAGCTCACAAAGACTGGAGTAAATGGAAGCCTGCAGCAGCCCCTTGCATGCAGCTTAGTGCTTTTATGGGGCTCCTACGTGTATGAACTAGTAGGTCTCTGACGTTGTGTCTGTGCTTGGGACATTTTTTTCTTATGTTGTATTGCCTTTTCCAGCTTTAATGTGATAGTTTTGTTGTTATTGTTGTTATATTATTATTATTACTATTATGATGATGATGATGATGTCATGTTTGGTTGTTATCTCGTAGAAGTCAGTTTCTTCCTAAAGAGAGACAGAAAGGGAGTGGATTTGGAGGGGAGGGAAGGGTACGGGAGGGGAGGAGGTTCTGGGATAGGCAGAGGGAGGCAAAACTGTAATCAAGATATATGAGAAAATAATCTATATTAAAAAATAAAAGTAAATAGAATTTTAAAAAGAAAGGAAAAAGAAAAAATTAATGAGTAACTGTAGATATACTCTGTAAATGTGTGGTACTCTTATTTAAAACATTTTTATTGACATGAATGAAGCCATTCATAAACTAGGCGGCAGCAGACTTGGAGTTCTCAATAGCTAAGTGAGCTGATGAATAGACAGAAACTCAGAAGATGAAGTGTTAACAGTACAATGAAGTGCTCTGCATCTAGACTAAAAGGTATTCAACGACAGGCTTACTTGGATGTGTTCCCAGAACTCAATACACATAAGGCCTGAGGTTTAGCTGATAGCAAACTCAATGTGATCAACAGCTGACCTCAGTACTAAAATAAAAATGGGATTTGATGCCATTAATAAATGATTAACAATAGTCCTATGATCCACAGAGCTGTTTGTGCACACAATGAATGTATCAATGCTTTCATTAGGGCAAGGGACTCCTGCCTTTCATTAGCTTTTTAATGAGAGCAATCATTCATGAAACATGAAGATGTAGCAGCTCAGGAAGAGATGTGTCAAAGTCCTATTCTGAACACATGTAAAGTCAAAGTACACTTGTACCATTAGAATCAGTTTTGACAAATATTTGTTTTCACGTTTCTTTTTTTAATTAATTTTTTATTTGATATTTTATTTATATTTCAGATATTATTCCCTTTCCCCTTTTCCCCTCCACCCAGAAACCTCCTATCCCATCCCCCCTTCTCCTGCTTCTATGAGAATGCTCCCCCACCCATCCACCCACTCCCACCTCCCAGCCCTTGAATTCCCCCACACTGGGCATCCAGCCTTCACAGGACCAAGGACCTGTCTCACTGATGACCAACAAGGCCATCCTCTCTTACATATACAGCTGGGGCCATGGGTCCTTCCCTATATGCTCCCAGGCTGGTGGTTTAGACCCTGGGAGCTCTGGTTGGTTGGTATTGTTGCTTTCCTCATGGCATCACAAACCCTTTTAGCTCCTTCAGTCTTCTCTCTCACTCTTCCATTGGGAACCCCATGATCAGTTCAATGGTTAGCTGTGAGCAACCACCTCTGTATATGTCAGGCTCTAGCAGACCCCTAAGGAGACAGCTATACCAGAGCCCTGTCAGCATGCACTTCTTGTCATTCACATCAGCGTCTGCCTTTGGTGACTGCATATGGGATGGATACCCTGGTGGAAGAGTCTACTGATGGCCCCTCCTTCAGTTTCTGTCCCACACTTTGTCTCCAAATTTGCTCCCATGAGTATTTTGTTACTAAGAAAATACTAAGTATTTTGGTTCTAAGAAGAACCAAAGCACCCACACTTTTGGTCTTCCTTCTTCATGAGCTTCATGTGGTCTGTGAGTTGAATCTTGGGTATTGCGAGCCTTTGGGCTAATATCCACTTATCAGTAAGTACATATCATGTGTGTTCTTTTGTGATTGGGTTATCTCACTCAGGATGATATTTTCTAGTTCAATCCACTTGCCTAAGAATTTCATGAGTTCATTGTTTTAATAGCTGAGTAATATTCCATTGTGTAAATGTACCAGATTTTCTGTATCCAATCCTCTGTTGAAGGACATCTGGGTTATTTCCAGCTTCTGGCTATTATAAATAAGGCTGCTATGAACATAGTGGAGCATGTGTCCTTGTTATATGCTGGAGAATCTTTTGGGTATATTCCCAAGAGTGATTTAGGAGTACTACTCAGCTATTAAAAACAATGAATTCATGAAATTCTTAGGCAAATCGATGGTTAAAGAACCTTGAAGAATATATTTTAAGGGAGATAGTGATAGATTGAAACCTCTTCAAGAGGCATTCTGTACCAGTGAAAGGTGTGTATTGAAGGAACTAGAGAGCAAGGGTGGAAGAAAAAAGAATTTTACAGAAAGATTGCATGTGATTTAAAAAGTAATGATTATATCAGAAAAAGACATAAATATTTAGAATGTGTGATAGAGAATGTGAGGAAATGGAGATTCTCATAGTTTGTTAATGAGTGTAAAATGATGTGATTATATTGCACAGTGATCTTGAATGATCAGTGTTTAAAACACATATTTATCTGTTCATTTAAAAGAGTGCATAGATAAAGCATGAGTACAACTCCAAGTGTTTATAAGGTGATTAATTTGGTAGTTTTATCAATTGTCCCAAACTTATCAAACACTGTGCTATCAACCAGGCAGCATATGCCAGCTGATATGAGGCCCTCAACACATATACAGCAGAGGACTGCCTGGTCTTGACTCAGTTAGAGAAGAAGCACCCAACCCTCAAGAGACTTGAGGCCCCGGGAGTAGGGAGGTGGGGGTGAGGGGAGTGGGGACATCCATTTGGAGATGGCAGGAGGTGGAGAAGGAAGAGGAGGAGGAGGAGGAGGAGGAGGAGGAGGAGGAGGAGGAGGAGGAGGAGGAGGAGGAGGAGGTATGGAATGTGGAACCATCAGAGGGCAGACCAGGAAAGAAATAAAATTGGGCTGTAAAAAAGATTAAAGAATAAAAAGAAAGGAAAAGGAAAAGAAAAAAAAAAAACAGGCTGAGCAAGGCAACGTCTCTCCCTGGCTTCTGCTTCAGTGTTTGTTTTGACTTTCCTCAGGAATGAGTGTGACCTGAGGGTTGTAAGCCAAAATGAACACATCGCTCACTAAGTTGATTTTGGTCACAGTGACCCTACCCCCCAAACAGAAAAGTAACTAAGACTCATGATTGCAATGGGCAGAGATGTGGGGATGCCCCCCCCCCCAACACCTATCCCAACAAGGAAGAAATAACGACCAATACTTTATGATTTTTTTATTTTATTTTTTTTTGTCATTTTGGTTTTTAGTTTTAATATTTACTCATGAGTACATGTTTCTTAGCTATTTTATTTGAGGTTTTTCATTGCTTATATTTTTACTGTTCTGTTTTTGTGTCTATTCTATTTTCTCTGTTTATTGCTCTGTTTCTGCATCTATTTTTATTTTCTCTACTATAGCTCTTATCTATATCGCATACATTTCTCTCTTATTCCTATTCATTGTTCTCGTCTGTCATCTCTTTTCCCTTCTTATATTTGAACTTAGCTATACATTCATACAGAGTGAATAATCTTTACATTGTGGTTACCCTAACCATATCCCAATTTCTCCTTTCTATTCACTTGAGCAGCTTTTATTTTTATCTGTTGCTCTAATACTAATTCCTAGTCTCACACAGTTCATATCCTTTCTACTCACTTCCTTAATTGCTAATATCTTACCCCTCATACATTATATATGATTACTCTCGTTTCCCAAACTCATATAAGGACACAAACATAAAAGAAAATTGCAGGAGAGTATCCCTGATGAACACAATTACAAAACCTCCCAGTAAAAATATCTGTGAATGGAGGTAAATGATGGTCAAAAGTATCATTTACCATGATCAAGTTGGATTCATCCCAAGGGGACAAATCAGAATGTAATGGCTGTGAAATTGATAATGGAAGCAGTATTAGAGAGTGAATTTATTCATTTTCATACCCTGTGTGAATAATCTCTCAGTGAAGAACTGAAGAGTGAGCATGTGTGGGCATGCATGTTTACATTACTTCATCTTTGGGAGAACTT
Organism: Mastomys natalensis; assembly: GCA_021653895.1. Lineage (NCBI taxonomy): Eukaryota > Metazoa > Chordata > Mammalia > Rodentia > Muridae > Mastomys > Mastomys natalensis. The sequence continues at coordinate 140,230 of JAJTUV010001948.1, forward strand.
CAATGAATCAGTTTCTATGGCAAGACTTACTAAAGATTATATTCATCTTCTCTTATGTGCACCAAAATTAATTTCTTACAAAAGGTTAATTAAGTTTTTCATTACCTATCCATTTATTTTCTTGCAACTTGTTTGTAAAATGATTCAGAATATAAAAAATAAATAAAAAGGACTCATAATATATGATGATGGCTGTTTACCTGCTGTAAAGGGTTAAATGGAAATAGATAATAACAAACAGTCAGTTAGTGTAAGCACTTGATACAAATATGAGAGCAAGGCAAAAAAGTCACATAGGTTATTACAAGATAGTTTGGGAAATACATTATGAAAACCTTTTCCATTATTCTATCTTTGACATAATTTTTGTTAAGTTCATGTCATTTTTACTCTTTATATTTTCCCTATGCTTAGAGTCTCTTACTATGGAAATGGCTTTTTAATTGGTGTGGGATTTCTGGTTAAGAAGGTGAAATTGGTGATTTGGTGTCTGTCTGCCCACCAATGTGATTGTAATTAATGCCACTGAATTACACATTTAAAAATAGGTATTTTATGCTATTTAGTATATATGTTTTTTAATTAAAAATTCTTGCACCCACTGGAAAAATGATTACATTTTAAATTCACTCTACACAGTATTTTAGGAATAACATATGTTCCCTAAAGCCTGTATTTTGCATGAGCCACACATTTTGGGAAAGAATCACAGTAACGTGGATGTTGTGTATATGGATACATTGACACCAGAGAGCAAATCCAGCATGAACACACCAAAACAGTTCAGAAGAATACTTGAGCACAGTATGGCTTGATATTAGGAGCTGCTGTTGTGTGGAGTGAGGGTCTTAGTGGGTTAACATATTCGTTCCTGAGAGGAAGTGATTTTGCTGAGTAGCTTCCATTGTGCCTCTGTTTCCTGAGTCAAGCTGCACATAACAAGGCTGTGAGATTTTTGTACACTTGAGTAATCAGCATCCAGGACCCCTTACGACTCACATTTTGTGTCTGCTACTTGTATCTCTTTTCCCACTGGCTTCCTTCCATCACACATGGTCTATAATGCCAACCACACCTGCAGCTGCTAATACTTTGCTTTTCTGTAACTGGAATTGATGGTGAGACCACGAAGACACATTTGTAAGAATTCAAATAAAGATGATCTTGATCAAGACCAGAAGGCATTGGAACAGAGTTGAGTGAGACAGCAAATTGTGTCTACATAAAAATGAAGTCCTGATTAACGGAAGCTTATGATGACCAGTGTCCCAGTGCACTGACCTAGATATGTTATTACTTAGATGTGTGGGCTTTGCGTAACGAACACCGTGACAAGGGAAAGTGTTTCTGTACATTCTTTTTGGAAAGTTCTATATGTGTGCTTCATGTCACCATCACATTCCTTAAGTGTCTCCCATTTTTCCTAGGAAGCTGAAGTGCTTTTGTGCTCTATCCGTTACAAGGATTTCCCTGCAATTATTTTTGAAAAAGGATTTCTACCAATGGGGTCTTTTCAGAACACCTACAGAGGACACAAAAAGCACACTGTTGTGTATTGTATTGATGTCAACAGGATTGTGTCTGCACCCTACTGTGATGTCAGAACAATACATGGTGCCTTTCATGGTGCCAACTCACTGGAATAAAAGACTCATTCAGAGAGAAACTCTTGGATGGTCACAGATTTTAGTAGTTTTTATGCATGGCCACACAAGCTTATAACTTTAAACGGTTCTTTAAACACTGTCCTTAGAGCCTCTTCTTATTGAGGCAGAATTTTCAGAGATGAGTGACTATGTTAGATAGGGAAAATGAAATAACTGCTCATTCTTCGTTTAACAAAAATAAATAGGCTATCTAGAATGACGGTTTGCCAAGGCCAGGGTGAAGATTTTTCACTCTGGCTACTTTCTAAAGTGCCTAGTGTTAAGACTGACAACCAAATGTGGGTTTCATAAACCTAGACTCTGTACAGTAGCAGAGGCCCCTGAACAGGAGATTAACTCTTGTAGGAATGGCTAACCCAGTGGATACTTTGGAAATAAAATGAGAACATTTTGTACTTCTGTGCCCTAAATAAGAAAGCTTTTCACTTTAGCAGTTGGAGTTTGGAGAAAGAAAATGAAGCGGTCTACCCTACTTTCTGACTCTTACAAGCGTATAGTTCTTGAATGTTCTTTTCCCCCATTACAAGTTCATTTTGACTACTGGAGAAATTGAAACATTCAAGAGAAAAAAACACTGATTACCTGATAGCTACCTTTCCTGTCCCACCCAGCCATGCCTGTGTTTTATAGAATACATAACCCAAATAAGCCTCTTCCTTTATAGGTAAACATATAGCATAATTTTAATTGTAATAATGCACTTCATTATAGAGTAATTGCTGGTTTAAAGTAGTAGCTTGATTAGGCCACCTGTTTGGGCTGTTTTGTTTGTTTGTTTCTTTCTTTTGCGTAACTTTCTACAATTTAAATATTTTTTTCTGTGATTTATTACCTTATACCTCATGCTGTTACGAAGAAACAAATTTCATGAATTGTCTGCCACAGAAGCACAATGACCTGAGAGTTCAGATCCTCAGAACCTCATGTTAAAAACCAGTTGTGATGGCATAAATCCCATGTTAGAAACCAAATGTGATGGCATAAATCTCTCTAGAAATAGAGAACTAGATGGCATAGAACTAGAGAGATTTATGCCATCACATCTCTGTTTCTTCTTAATGGCATAAAAATATGACTTTATGCATTTAATTTGAAGGTTTAATAATCTCTGAACTATTTCTTTTTATTTCTATCTTTGTGCCACTAATCATTATATCAACTTAATGTTCTACATGGGTATATATACTTGAAAAGAAGAAAGACATTTCTTATTCTCCCAGAGTAACTAATGTGTCAGATGCTTTGACACTTTGAGGATTCAGAAACCTGTACTAAATTTTGCCTTTGTTAGCAACATATAAAAAATACTTATTTTATGTTTCTTTGCTTACCTGTATATATCTATTTCATGAATTTACTGATATTTTTAAACTTCCCAACTTGACCTGTAAGTAGCAATATCTCAAATTTTTTATTTTATTAATTCCTTTAATAAAATAAATATTATTTATATATAATATATAATAAATAAAATAAATAAAAATTTTTTAAAGTTGAGCTAGGTCGTCACTCTTTAGGACAGACAGGTCTTGAACATACTGCAATCCTTCTGCCTTCTCCATACGAGGAACATGTCCTTGTCACATTCCTGATGATTCCTTTCCTCTTGCCAACCAGCTTTTCAGTGTTGTTAATTTGCTTGTGCTTTGGTGACCCAGTGAGCTTAATTAGGTTTGCTTATATGACTGTGAGTATGGGGTAATCAGAAAATGCACGCAAAGTGTAGTAGGGACTGTGTATCTAAAGGAAATGTCTCACACTCTGCTAGCAACCATTAACTGCCAATACCTCCTAAGGAGGCCTGTGAGCCCCTACCACTACCGTCAGGAAATTATCAAGGGCTTTAAATCCTCAGGGAGGGCCTGGTAAGTTCCCTCTCATCCAAGATGGACTGTTGACTGGCCCAGTCTCATGCACATTTGTTCAGGTAATCAGAGCTGGTATGAATTCTTGAGTGCAATTGCATGCCATGTCCTCAATCTGACAACACTCAACATTCCTCCACCAGCCCTTGCATCCTTTGTGCTTTCTGTACCACGACATTCACAGAGACTTGGAGGGTGTGATATATAATTGTCTTATTTGTGACTGAACATTAAACAGTCACTCACAACTGCCACTTTTTCTTAGCATTTTGACCACTGCTGAGTCTGCAGTTACTGCTCTCTACTTTGGGAAAATTCATCTTTGGCCAAATCTGATGTTAGTGTTTATCAAGGATCATAAGTATAAATGTATACAAGGGAGTTTATTGGACACTGAGTGTCTACAATCTCTTTAACCATTGACTTTTAACCAGGATTACAGTGCAACACAAGAATTCGCTTATCTGGAGCAGGTCTTCAATTCAATCAGAAACCGTTTGGTTATCCCGAAACAGTTACACCATTATTACACCAGTGGGCACACCTGGACTGAAAGGTTGGCAGTGTAAACCTTAAAGTCTGCATCTGCATATGGATTTTAATGACTTCTCTTCACAGGAGCCTACATAGGATCTTTCAGTATCACAAGGTAGCTTTGTGAAAAGGTAGGGAGGAAACATCTAGCTCAGATCTAGATTTCTCTATGGCCTACAACTAAAGAAAGTAGTGTGTTTACCAAGAGGGGCTTACCATCTTACTATGTCGGGCAGCCAAAGGCAGTGGAAATAGCGTGTATTGTTGTGAACCTCAGTTGCCTCTTTGATCAATAACTAATGTCAGTGTAGCCCAACTGTAGCACTGGGAAATTTTGCCAATAACTTGTGGCTTCTAGAATCAGTTTTACCTACTCATGCAGAATACAGCCAATAAAACTATGTTTTTACAAATTCTTCAAGGTTTAATTTTTTTTTAATTATTTATTTTATTTATATGAGTACATTGTAACTATCTTCAGATACATCAGAAGAGGCATTAGATCTCATTACCAATGGTTGTGAGCCACCATGTGGTTGTTGGGAATTGAACTCAGGACCTCTGGAAGAGCAGTCCGTGCTCTTAACCACTGAGCCATCTCTCCAGACCTCAAGGTTTAATTTTAAATGAGATTTTTCTCTTTAAACCGATGACTTTTAATGACATACAGTAATACCACATCTTTGTGGATGAATTCAATTCATGAATCCCATTTAATGATTTAATCATGGAACTTAGCATTTTCATTTTCTAAATGTGTGCTATTTCTTTTTGTTAGGAATCTTCAAACCTCTCTCTGTTCTTTGAAAATAAGTAATATGGTGTATGCATATGTGTGTGTATGTACGTGTCTGTGTGTTTATGTATGTGTCTGTATGTGTGTGTATGTATGTATGTGTATGTATGTGTGTGCATGTATGTATGTGTCTGTGTGTGAATGTGTGTGTGTATGTGTGTGTGTTATATGTGTGTGTATGTATGTGTCTGTGTGTGTATGTATGTATGTGTGTATGTATGTGTGTGTGTATGTGTGTGTGTATGTATGTGTGTGTCTGTGTGTGTGTGTGTGTGTGTGTGTGTGTGTGTGTGTTGCATGCTGAACTCTGGAGGCTTGCCTCTGTATCTAGCTGCATGTGATAATGGATCCTCCTGACCTTCCTCCGCCCTTTTCCACTTCCCTTCTCATCCTCTAGGAGTCACGGTCTCCTTTTTTCAGTTTCACTTTTGTAGTTTCACTGGTGAGAGAACACATTTGTTTTTCCTTGTCTGAATCTAACAATGTTCTCTGGTTATATAAATGGTCTTTAACAATTTTTTTTAAAAAATTATCTTAGACGATGAAAATTTTAATAGTCACTCAGAAATTTCACACATGTCACTTACTAATCTCCCAATTTTAATGGCTTACATACATCCCCAATTACAGAAACCAGGAAATTGACCTGATTCAGTGCTATTCATTAAACTACAGACCACGTTCATTTCACCAGCTGTTCCTTCCATGTTTCTGGTCCAGGATCCAATCTCTGTTCTACATTATGTTTATGTGCATAACTCTTTAATGTACTGCAATTTGCAGCAGGTCCTTAGACCTGGCCTTATATGAACTTGACATTACTGGCTGATTCTATACAGTGTTTGCAGATTTATTTATTTTTTTCATGATTACATTGAGGTTATTTGTTTGGGGAGGAATAGCTATGAAAATGGTGTGGTTTTCTCAATTGTCATGCCAAGGGGACTGTCTTGTTAAGGACATAAATTAGATTGTGTCATGAACCTTCATTGGTTTCCCATTTATTTGAGAGTAAAATAAAAACCTTTCCTAATCTCTGCAATACTACCCATTACTTTGACTTAAGCATTTTGTAATGGCAAATGCAAATTAAAGAGACAAGGCTTATAATTTTCCCTACTGAAAACAAAGAGAAAACCTTCATCCTCATCTCCTTGAGACGTTTACTTGGGAAAATGTGTAAGTTCTTCCTGTCTGATTGAAATGCATGAGAACCATTGTTAAAGCTAAGTAATCATTGGGTCTCTTTCAAGACCCAGGGACCAGCTGTTCAAATGTATTCCTCATGGAAGCCAGCACCATCCTGTAGTACTTCTGGGAGCACAGGCCCTCATTTCAAGTTCCAAGACTCCCTCTCATCATAGAGTGCTTTGGATAAAGGCACAGAGCTAACGTAATGTAGTATCTCCAACTGCCAAGTGATTTAGGAAGATTGTGACAGGCTGTTTTTGGCAACTCTCAGGTGAGGACTTATTTCCATGTGTCTTGAAGAACTTGTACCTGTGCATTGTATTTGCTCTCCGTAGGCCTTTCAATCATTGTTTTCTATGAGTGGACTAACTATCTGTGTTAATATTATTCAACAATGGCATCCTTTCCTCTGTGGAAAGGTTTTCTGGATGGGAGATCATGTTTTTAGTTATAAGACCCCAGCAGTGTTTCTTGTCTACCTGTTCTACTCACTATGGCTTCCTTTCATATACTGGACAATACTAAATTGTGGTTTACCCAAAATTCTTTAGTTTCTCCATCTCTCCATCTACGTGGCTGCTTCCACTTTTCAGAACTGAGCTGAGATCTGGTCACCCAGCTTCCACAACCCATTTCCAGCACTTTCTTCATGCCATCCTGTTTATGTCTGGTAGAATACACCACACGAACCATGGTTATTGTATTTATTGATCTTTTCATGTATTTATAGTGCATTTCTCTCTATTACAGTGGGAGCTACAGGAGAAATGCCTCTGTCCCATTCCCAGCTGATCGATCCTTCACTCCTGAATACTGCCTGACACATAAGAGGCACTTTATGAGGATTTGTGAAGTGGAACAACGAGTGAATGAATGAATTGAGAATGAGAAGCAGTTTAGAATAGTCGTGTAATGAAGATAGGCCTCTCCCTTTATCTTTGTTCTCATTGGACTCAAAAGCTGGAGTTTTAAAACAATATTTTTACTTAATGGGCTTACAAAATCAGTGTACCAAATGAATAATACATGAAAAATTCACCTTCACCTTTGAATAAAAATATCCCCAAATGCTTGTTTTTGAAATAGGAAGAGGTGTTATTTCTTTCTAAAGTTAATCAAATAATTTAGGAAACATTTTGTGTTAATTCTGGATATAGCTGGGGCCATTTGAATTGGCGTCAGCTAATTGGTCACTGAGCATCAATTACTTGTGAAGATAGAAAAAAAAATGAATGCCAAGGAAAAGGGGAGACTCAGAGTGTTCAGCGTGTCTACTAGGTGCCTGCACATCCTTTGAGGACAAAGATATGCTCCTGTATAGCCCTGGAAAAAGAAGGCAAGACATATGAATACAGTCCATGGAAGGTTGAAAGTAGTGCTTCTTTATGCACTGCACCATCGTGAGGAGCTTGCTAGATACAGACAAATCTCAGCCTCAAACTTTCCCCTTTTGTAGGCCAGGGAAGGGCTTGAGAATTAGCATTTAAGAAGTTCCCAAATGGTGCCGGCCTTGTTGATTTGGGCTCAGCACTTTGAGAAGTGCAAGTATTGCTTGACTGCTGGAAAGATAAAAATGTCTATTCCAATCTTTTCAGAGTGGGCCATAGCTTTTTACACATTTATTCATTTCTAATTTATATGTGTGAGAATTTTGCCTGCATGTATGTCTGTGCACCATTTGTATGCCTGGGGCCTACAGAAGTTAGAAAAAGAACATCATATCCCCTGGAACTGGACTCCCATATGATTGTAAGCTGTCCTATGAGTGCTCAGGACTGAACACAGGATCTTTGCAAGAACAGTAAGCACACCTAACTGCTGAGCCATCTCTCTACCCCAAGCACAGTTATTTTTTCTTCTTTTAAATAAATATATATTCTACTTATTTTAGTCACCAAAGAAAAGGATCTTTTCTTTATCTTATTTGAATGTTAAATGTGCTCACAGGGAAGCATTGGACTGAGGCTGGGGATTCCCTTGGAAGAGTTAAGGGAAGGATTGAAGGAAATGAAGGAGATAGCAAGCCCAGAGGAAGACCAAGATTGTGAACTAACCTGAGCCCCAGAGGCTAAGGGGTTAATAAATCCTTGAGTTGTTATCAGACTGCTGTGGAAATCACTCATTTGCTTAACGTTAGCATATTTTGATATGGAAGGATGGTTAACAGAAAGTCATGAATGGAAGTACCATATCTTGGTCCTTTGATAACCAAGGAAGATGATGGTCTTGCTTATAAAGTTAATCTAGCAAAACATCCACTTCTTCTTGAATTTGTCTAAGTTGCGGCAACAAACTGACCTTTTCTTTTCATTTGTTTAATTGCCTATAGCTTACACTGAAGTTTCTATGAAAAGAAATTAAGACCCACGAATTCTTACAAATCTCACAAATGCATAGGTCACCTTGAAACCTCAAAGAAACTAACCAGGAGAAGCATATGACAGTCAGAGTGCTTCTCTTTTTCTAAGACAAGATTGATGGTCAGAAGGATGGCATGGCTACCAAGCCCATATTGACACTATTTATAAAGTCTTGATATTTTAGACATGTATTTCGCCATCCATTCTAGAATCATAAAAGCAGTGGTTAAAATTTATGCCATATTAATCTGATTAACACTGAGATAGGCAAAAATAAAGGATTGGAGAGAAATATTTATTACACAAGAGTAGGGGCTTTAATATACAGAAAGCTACATAAATCTGGAAATGTTCTAATTAGATTCAGCTGAATTGCTGCAGCATGTAGGATAACATGGATTTACTCTGGCAACCACCAAGAATAACTTTTCTGATGCAAAAAATGTTGAACTTCCAATATTGAGACATAAACCACCCTAGCCCAGGGGACAGATTACTTTCATATAAATTTCATTGGCTCCAAGTCCCTCAGCAGTGAAATTCTTTTACTATAGCACCCAAATGGATGTGCTTAACTGTACATACACCATTTGTATTCTCCTTCAGTTACAGCACCTGAACCCTACTACCTATAACCTAGATCACTTGGAATCCATTAATCAAGTTATTTGTATGATGCTTAATTTACAATCAGGGAGAAGTGCAAGCAGTAAGAAAATCTGTCTCATAGAGGAGGCAACACTAAGAAAATAAGGAATATATGTCATGGGGGAAATCTCTGTTATCTTATTTTCTATTTGTTAAATCTCTCTCTCTCTCTCTCTCTCTCTCTCTCTCTCTCTCTTCTCTCTGTGTGTGTGTGTGTGTGTGTGTGTGTGTGTCTGTGTGTGTCTGTGTACTGGTGTACCCATGAAAGTCAGATACCAGCCGTAGATATTGGTCCTCATCTTCTACCTTATTTGAGAGGGGGTCTTGCCGCAGCTTATGTCATGCTAGCTGACTGCTAAGTGTCAGGTGATTTTCTGTATCTCCAGCTTTGATGTAGAAATGTGGGGATTACAGACGCTCACTACTATGCCTGGCTTTGTGTTGATTCTGGGGATCTGAACCAGGTCTTCACACTAGTACAGTTGTAGATTCATCTTAAGACTTCCCCCCGCTCTCTCTCCCTCCCTTGAAAATATGTCATTTGAAAACAACCTCCCATATCTTGTTGGGGAAAATCTATGCTTTCTTCAGTTAAAAAGTGGTTCAGTGATTCCTTTGGACTTTCATGGATGTCCAAGTACAGGAACAGCGAGAACAAACCCTTGTCTGGCATGGGGCCCTTCACTTGATTCCTTTTGTTGCTTAGCTTTGGGAAGTTCCCTCAGTACCTGCATGTCCCCATTCCATTAATCACTAGCCTTTTCCATCAGATGAATTTGGAGGTTTTTATTAACTATTTTTCTCTATTCAAGGGCAAGGTGAAGGAGAATGTTGCTTTTCAAAGGATGTCAAGGAGAAATGGGATGTAAACTGTATTTGAAGCACATTTCGTTGACTTCGCCTTAGCCAAACCTTTCTTTGGTCAATATTCCCTCAATTATATTTGATAAGCTAACCTATTCTCCTTAATTACAATGTTGGCAGGACATCTTTACGTGAATTCATGCCAAGGATTTGTTGTAATCTCTATGTTTTATGACTTTCCATTTTGAATATTGAAAGAATAATTTCCTGAAGTCTTCTGAAGGAGATCCTCTTGTAAGCACAAATTTTATCTCCACCATAATCGTTATGAACCTCAGTGAAATTGTGTGGAACAAAACCACTCTCTTCAAATATACTGTTTTAATTTATTAATAAAAACAATATAGTTATGAAAGGCATTTAGAGGAAATTGATTTGGAATAGATATTACAGTGGTAAAAGCAATAGTTTGCAACATTAGGAACAATGAACATAGAAAATCAATATTATTCATATACTTGCCAGCTACTTATTACTATTAAATCTGAGTCAGGAATATTATAAAGTATGTAGGACAAGCTCTTAGTATTGACACTTAATTAACACTTGCTTGTCCAGTTCATGTCATGTATTTTGTTTTCTATATATAAAGTTATATATGTAACACAATGTATGTATTACCCGTGCATCATATAAAGATGCATATTGTAATACACAGACACCTAGTATGTATGTGGAACTGATGCAAAAACAAAGTGGTAGCTGATAAAAAGCCAATTGTGCTTGTAGCATATAAGAAACTGTGTCGATTTCCCCTGCTCGTTCTACATTCTCCTTATAGCGTGGGCTTTGCCTTTGCATGCTCACTTCTGTTGAGAGATGAGTTGGGAATTAAAACGAGACTGAATTGGGTTAGGCTTATTAGAATGCTCTGCAGCACACTGCACAGGGAAATGCTGGCAGATGAGCTCGGACACGGCTAATGTGAGTACAAGAATGACGGGTCCCCTCTTCTTACTCCAAGACAGTGTTTATGTCAGTGTGGGTCCTGGAGACACAATTGTGGCTGCCCAGGGGGCAGAGAGCAACGTTAGAGCGGGCAGACAAACCATGGGATTAAGCTCTCCAGTGGATCTCAGTGTTCTCAGGAGGCGACCTACACTGCTACCCTAGTTTAGTGTCTAAGTGACAGCTGCGTCCTCTTTTATGCATTAACCACTGACTATGACTCAGACCCTGTTCATCTGAGGCTCTCTGCCTATGAAAACAATGTTTCAGTCTTTATTCCCATCATACCGAATGTCAACTGGGACATTGACGATGGTTCCAAAGTCATCCTCGCTTCTTAATTCCAAGGTTTGTTCACCAGCTATGGTGTTGCTGGGATAGTGTTTTGGCTGAAAATACAAACATTTGCTATTATTTTGAGTCTGAGGTAAATAGTTTGCCCATTTCAGCACCATTTGATAACTCTAGACAAGAACAACTGGCCCCTCTGCATTACATTCTGGAAATGGAATTGTGCTGGCATAGAATGAAATATGATATGGATTGAACAGAAGCATCCTGTAAGTCACTACCATGGTTATGAGTAGAGAAAAGAACGGGGGGGGGGTTTCTGTTTCTTCTGTTTCTTTGAACCAATGGAAATCCAGTCATTGCAGCCAGCTTTCCTAGGTTCACTTAGACATGACTCCCTTCGCTTAGAGCCACTTCAAGGCATCTCAGTCACGTGCAACATACCTGAAAAGAGAACCTTTGTTGCCTTTGAGTGTTTGACAGTTTAACTAAGGAAGGGATTCTTTTCAGATTGACTACTATCCCACTAACCGCATCTACCCCCAAGTCTAACAGTTTCTATTTTGCTTTGTGCTATCTAAAGCTGGCAGCCTAGACAGAGTTGAGGCTCATTAGCAGTCTGCAGAGTCCTCCTGGACTTTTGTTGCCAGATAGTGTGATGTCACAGTTTTCCTCCTCTGATAGAATCTGGAAAGGGCTGAGACCGCACATCAGGGGAGGGACATGCAACAGGAAGCAGCCCCATTGTCCCTGTTCTCGGTAATTGTCTCACTGTACAGCTACACATTCAGCTCCCAGGATAAAAGCAGGTGTTTTTGCTTTAATTAAGACTAACAAAGACTTTTCCGTTCTCAATAGGCTTGTATTTTTAGACACTAAGGTAAGGAGGAAGAGGACATTATCCTATTCTGTGCAGAAAAATAAAGATTCCGCACGAACTGCGTAATTAAGAACTGAAACAGAGGAACTGCAATTCAATTAAAACTGACAGAATAATACATGGAATCAATGGCTTTATTTGGTGTTTAATGATGATATTGTTTTCATTTCATTTTACACAAGTCATAACCAGCATTGCCTTAGTTTAATTGTATTTCTTACACAGTATGCATTTACAGTAGACTCATCAATTAAAAAGAGGCTTATTTAAGATTGTCATAAATTGATTCCCGTGGATAAAAACCAATTTTTCCTATTCTAATACACTAATGTGTTGTAACTATGAGCAGGCTTAAATGGGTAGAGAGAAGCACTGGTATAGAGGTAGGGTAAAGGATGACCGTGTGTAAAGTGTGCAGGCAGACTTTAATGAAATGCGACAGTGGGAGCCCTCCCAGTGGAGCAAAGTTAGGTTCATGTCCTTCTCATCCAGCAAGTTGAACAGAACATGACAGGATTTTAGATGAGAGAAAATGCTAGATACCATGGAAATTAGTCATGTAATTGACACAAAATCAAATGCAACAGGCAGATACCACATTTATATTTAAGCCTGTGGATATTTTACTGTGGTAGAATTTTTAGGGGGGGTGGTGGTGGCAGGGTCTATATATTATTGCAATAAAACACCATGATCAAAAGCAATTTGAAGAAAGGGTTTGTTTCAGCTTATACGTCCACATCACAGTCCATCATCAAAGGAAGTTAGGACAGGGACTAAAGACAGGAACTTGGAGGCAGGAACTGGAGTAAAAGGCCATGGAGGAACATTGCTTGCTGGCTTGTTCCCCATCACTTGCTCAGCCTTTCTTCTTATACAATACCAGACTCCATCTACAGTGGCCTGGCCATCTCACATCCATCATTAATCAAGAAATTTCTCATTGTTGGTGGGATTGCAAGATGGTACAACCACTATGGAAATCAGTCTGGCGGTTCCTCAGAAAATTGGACATATCACTACCTGAGGACCCAGCTATACCACTCCTGGGTATATATCCAGAAGATGCTCTAACACATAACAAGGACATATGCTCCACTATGTTCATAGCAGCATTATTTATAATAGCCAGAAACTGGAAAGAACCCAGATGCCCTTCAACAGAGGAATGGATACAAAAAATGTGGTACATTTATACAATGGAATATTACTCAGCTATTAAAAACAATGAATTTGATAAATTCATATATAAATGGATGGAACTAGAAAATATCATCCTGAGTGAAGTAACCCCATCACAAAAGAACATACATGGTATTCACTCACTGATTATTGGATTTTAGCCCAGAAGCCTGAAATACCCAAGATACAACTCACAGACCACAAAAAGCTCATGAAGAATGATGACCAAGTAGGGGGGGGCTTCAGTCCTTCTTAGAAGGAGTAACAAAATACTCAAGGGTGCAAATATGGAGACACAGTGCAGGACAGAAACTGAAGAAGAGACAGACCATTCCACCTGGATATCCATCCTATGTGCAGTCACCAAAGGTAGAGGTTGATGTGGATGTCAGGATGTACATGCTGACAGGAGCCTGATATAGCTGTCTCCTTAGAAGTCTGCAAGAGTCCGACATACTCAGAGGCAGAAGCCCATAACTAACCATTAAACTGATCACGGGGTTCCCAATGGAGAAGATAGAGTGAAGGCTGAAGGAGTTGAGAGGATTCGCGACACCATGAGGAAAGCAACAATCCCAACCAACCAGAGCCCCCAGGGTCTAAACCACAAGCCTGGGAGCGCTTAGGGAGGGACCCATGGCTCCAGCTATATATGCAAGGGAGCTATATATAAGTGGGAGAAGAGATCCTTGGTCCCATGAAGACTGGACGTCGTGGGGGGGGGAGATACTCGAGGGTGGGGAGGTGAGGTACAGGGGAGGGTGGAAGGGGGTACACCAACGTGGAGATAGGAGGAGGGGGGAAGGGATAGTGAGTTCCTGGGAGGGAGGGGGGAAATGGGGTAAGGAGAGAACATCTGAAATGTATAAAAAATTTACAATAAAAAATTTCAATTAAAAAAAAAAAAAAAAAAAGAAATTTCCCTACATATTTACCTACAGAGGCATTTCTCAATTGACGTTCTCTTTCCCCCAGAAGACTTTAGTGTGTGTAGAATTGATATAAAATCTAGCCAGCACAGGATCTTATTATATAGTCCAGGTCAGTCTTAAGCTTGCTTTATAGCACAAACTGGCTTCACATTTGTGATCCTCTTGCTTCATTCTACCCAGTAGTGGGATTACAGCTGTGCCATTATAAATGCACCTTTTGGCTTCTATAGCTAAAGCATGACACCAGAGAAGCAGATAAAAGAGGCACACATTGGAAATGAGGGTACTTGAGTACTTGACTGACTTTAACAGTAGCATTTGGATATTGTGCTGTTGGACACATCTGAAGGGTGAATTTCTTGGCTGGTCTACTCAGCATAATGCACAGCATTTGTGTAAGACTGCTCTGTGAGCCCCTTTACAGATAGTATCTAAACAGTAAATGACAGGGTCACCGTCTTTCAAGTTGGTAATAACACAATATGTCTAAATTTTATATTTCCTATTCTTGACTAAATTTTAGAATATTATGTAAACAGACTGACACACTTTCACTTGTCCGTGACAATCTCTAGTACTCCTCAAGATCTCATAACTGATTTATTAGAGGAAAGGTGATTTTTGTTTTTTACCATCATCATGAGCTATCTTGGAAGAGACAGCGAGAAGGCAAGACAAAGACATAGATATAAACAATGGAAGGATAAAGCTCACAAGACAAATAGCAAGGCTTGTGCTCTGTAGATACTGTTTCTAATCTTAAACTCATGTTAACTCATCTAAGATAGTAATTTTATATATCATCTTTAAACGTATTATATTTTTCTAGTTTGTTTTGATTTCATGTGACGAAAAGGAAGTACCACGTGTGGATCAGCAGGAATGGCTTTCAGAGATTTACCTGGATTATCCATGTAAGTACCAAATTTAAATCAGATCTTCAAAATGAGATGTAAATATGTACATTTGCACATATCACCTAAGCACAGGGCTTAATGAAATTGATACTATTCCTTTTAAAGCTCAAAAATTACCGTTGTTACACGATATAGTTGTCAGGGGTTGGTTAAAAACAGGAGCCCTCACTTACAGAGCAGGCAAAATTGTAAAGCACAGTAAATCAGATAGATAACACACATGATCTATATATTCGTGGTGAAAATTGTACACTCATTCATTCAAACTCTCCTTTCATCTGATCCTGGTAACAGCATGGTATGGGTCTGAAGAAGTACAGCAGTGCAATTAGATGCTTTGGAGCAAGTAGTTATGTTACCCTCTTTAGGATCTAAGCAAAGGTCCTTCATCTTGCTGCACTGTCTTTTTAGCTAGTAGGGAGATCACAGATGGGGAGATACTATACGATTACAGCATATATCTATTCCATTTAGACTTACAGTATTCACTCATTCACTCCTAATATTCAAGAATTAGATTCTGAGCAGTCCATGTAGTTTAAACATAGTGCTAAATGTTAGATTATTTGATAATATACACTTACAGCACTTACTGTAAATAAACCATTGACTCATATTATTCTTATAACCACTCTGTGGAGGTCTATGACCCTCCTTTTACAGATAGGTTGAGGGGTTTGTCTAAAGTTACATAGCAAGTATGTGGCAGGGCTGAGATTAGAACCCAGGAAGGTTTCTTCCAAAGTCTATCTCTGTAAGCACTAGAAAGTTTCCCTCCTTAAGGTACTTGAGGTTCACGTGGGATACCAGCAATAAACAAGTGACTAGAAGTGGGGAAGTCCTGTGCTTCCTACATCGGGAGAGAAGTCACTCAGAACAGGAAGGAACCAGTGCTGAAGAACATTATGACCTTCTACCTGAAGGAACATTATGAGCCAGAGAAGACTATGCTCCTAGATGGACAGAATATTTCTTGGACTCCGGTTGGAATGTAGGATGTGGGAACATGTGAAGAAAAGTAAAGCAATCAGAGATGAGGATGGCTTTGAAAGAAGCCTCAGAAAAATGCTTATTCCCTAAGAACCTCAATGACACCGAGATCAGCAGTCTTCTGTTTCCTGTGTCCTGTTCTAGAGGGCTAGGCTATCGTCATCCCTTTTCCCACCTGAGCATCTGGTAGTTTGTAACAATTGGGGAAATGGATAGTCAAATGGCTCTTAGTTCTTAGTCATACAAAGTGCAGAGAGACTAGTGGAACAGACTGATGAAGAAAGAGTAGTGCCAAGAGGCCTGTGTCAGGAAATAGCATCAATAAGTAGCAAAAGTTCCTTTCCCCCAGAAAGTTAGAGTGCGCCCTCGAGAACGTGAAGCTCCTGCTTGTTGGGGATAACTATGCTGGCTTCTGTAGAATGGACCTTGGGAAAGAAGTAGACTCACGGGAACATAGAACTGGTCACTTGTACATCTAAGTCCGTGAATTGAAGTCCCTGCCTGCTTCATGTAGAGCCGCCTTCTAGATTTTTGGAAAGTTCAGCTGCAGCAACATCTGCACCGTGGGGAGCTTATAGAATCTAAGAATAAAGCCATCACACTGGGAGGCAGCATGTGTTGCCCCCGTGGGGGAGCTGCGGAACAGAAGTCACTGTTGATCTGGGAAAAAGCAGTGAGCTGTGAGATGAAGGCTGAGTTACAAAAAGTGAGTAAGAGAACACGTTAAACTCTACGGGTAGATGCAAGATACTGATCAGAGAAATGGGAGATGAGGTGAAGGTGTCTTTTGAGGTTTCTAGTCAATGCTTTTATGTTTTAGCAATTAAATTATCAATTTTTCAGGAGAAAATCTAGAAGGAGGTTCTGAAAATATTTTTATGGTATCTGACTTTCTTTTCTGTTCTTGTTTTCTTTTGCTTTTAAATACTAGGCTTTTGTTTTCATTCATTGACATTTTCATACATTTATACAATGTATCTTGATGATAAGCAATTTCCTCCATCCATTGTGGTTTTAGCTCTGTCTCCCAAGAATCATGACTCTCTTTCAAGTACACTAATGCCCTCCAGAAAAAGAAAGGATGATTTTAGTAGCACTAAAGTGAGACTACAAGGTAAATTATAAGTCTGGTTTTCCCAATTTACCAATGATGTTCCTTTTTAATTTGTGCATGTGAGAATTGCATACACACACACACACACACAAATGAGAAGGGAGGGAGAAAGGGAGTGGTCTATGTTTGGAGATAAAATAAGACTTCATTGCAAGGCTGACAGACAGCTACAAGAAACAGAGGTTTCTAAGACTATGGAAAAATAGCATTTTCTTTAAAAAGTCTTTGCTTTAAAGGACATTTTCTCATAGACTACTCAAGATTTAAGGGTGTTCTGATGGACTTAGGAAACCAAAAATACCCTGGGAATAAAGGCTATGCTTGAAGGGTGGTGATTTCCTTCTGTAAACAGACATCCATTATTGACACTGATACTTACAGCCAGGACTGGATTGGGAAGCAGCAGCCAGAGACAGCTGCTCTCACACCCAGTGGTTACGAGAGCATGCCTAGTAACGCATTTAAGAGGAACAATCTCATGGCTGTATAGAAAGCTAACAGAAGGGAGGGAAGTATTAAAAATATGTTCAGTTCCCTGCAACAGTTTAATGGCTTCATAATTCTCTCTGGAATTGTTTACCTCATTGAGTATAGATGTGTGTGTGTGTTTTGTGTGTGTGTGTGTGTCTGTGTGTGTGTGTAAGAGCAAACTGAAGACAAGAAAGGATTGATGAATACTGAAGATGGCAGGTATGGACTGGAAGTTACAGAAAGCTATAGAATTTTATTAGTGAAAGCACTTGAATGGAGACTATTTTTAGTAAGAATAGACTTGACTTGAATTTTTTAAAATGCCAAGCACATATGAGAAAACAAAGTGTGACTGGAGTTTATGATTTTTATTTTTATTATAGAAGTTGGAGGTGAAACACATTTTAGAGTTGTAAGACTAGAATGAGATCAGGCCACCCATGGCTCAAATGGTGTGAGGAAAAGGACGTTAGAAGTCAGGAGATCAAGGAAACAACAGTCAGGACTTGGGATGGTTCCCCAGGGTATGTGTTAAAGGCGTCCATGAAGAATACAGTCTAGTGCAGATAAAAATGACAACTCAGAGCTAAAAGTTGATATAAAAGCTCACGTGCACTCAGTGCTTCCCAACTTCCAGGCATTCTTCCAAGAACGTTCTATATGACCTTTGTTTTATAGATGACGAAAACGGGGTTAGAAAAGTTGATAGGATTTTCTGAGTGACATTGCAAGTGAGTGTCAAGATCAGCTGGAGATGTCTGCGATCCTCCCCAGAGCCTCTGACTTTAGTTTTCTTGGTGTCATGCATCTGTAATCATATGGTCATAGCACAGGATGAGAATGGCAAAAGAGTGAACTTTAGTAAAGCAAGGGATGTCACCAGGAGAAGAGGAAGAAGTCTCAGAGAGCTGAGACTCTTGGTTGTGCAGTTGGAGATGTCTGAATGGCAAACTGGAATCCTCACAAGAGCCAGAGAGTAGCTTAAGTTACGAGATCTATCATCTCCCACTTCTAATGTGGACATTGAGGTAGACATGGGTGTAGTAGAAGTAATTATTTAAACCCCAAATTTGTCACTGTAGGTTCTCCTACCCGAAGGAGACCAGTAAAGGAAGACACAACTCAATAATTATGGTATAAATTGCACGCCTGGATTGGGCAGATTTACCACTACACTATTCTAATCCTGGGCTATGAGATCCCTTATAACTTGCAGTTTTATCCAGGCCGAGTGGTTGTCCTCCGTCATCGGCTTCCTTCTGCTCTGCTTCCTCCTGCTTCAGCTTCCTCCTGCTTCTGCTCCCCCGGCGACTTCCTTCTACTTCTCCTCTGCTTCTGCTCTACCTTTTATATCGAATTCCTCTCACTCTTTCCTCCCCTAAGCCTTTTTCTCCACCTCCCTTTCTACTGCCCAACCTCTGGCTCTAGTCTTTATTTTACAGGTTTTAATTGGACAGAAGGTTTACAAGATGTCCTCTGTGTACAGATTCAATCATCCTCTGCAGCCCCTCCCAGAAGGGTGGAACTAGGATCAAAATACAAGCCTGGGTCTATCCACAACACATGGGGTTTACAGGGGGGAAGGAGTCGGTGTCAGACCTCCATTATCTTCTAATAAATGCTGACAGTCTCTGCTGTTTCTCAGATGAGTGGGGGAACAGGCAGGAGAGACAGCACTGCGAGCTCTGCCTCCTCAAGCAGCCTCTTGCCCTAGGCATGTGTGTGTCAAGAGTTCCTCTGTTCACAGGGATATTTGTCATATTAGACTAGGGCCTGCCCTAATGATCTCATTTTAAGAACTGTTTTTATCTACAATTGCCCTATCTGTACATTTAAAAAATTGAAGTACAAGGGGTTAGAATTGCCCTGATACTTTGAGAGGCACAGCTCAACCCATTGTAATGGGTGCTATGGAGATTGCTCACTCCTGGTCATCATTCTCATTACATTTGATGCCCTGTTAGCACCAAATATGCAAGGCATATTAGCTTCCTTTTGCTACTGTAACAAAACACTTTAGGTAGGCTATTTTATAAAGCAAAGAGGCTTACTTTATACTGTGGCTGTAGGAGACTCATCTGGTGTTGCCTTCTTCCTGGCAGCATCTCAAGGAGTCATAGAACATCACATGACAAGAAACAACATGTGTGTCTGTCAGCCTTCCTGTCTGGTCTCTGACCTTCATCTTACGAAGCCATCAGTGTTAGTCACTGGATTCACCTAAGCGCTTTAGTTTAACTTTATCATTTTTTTTCAAAAGCCCACCTGTAAATGTTGTCATAGAGTTGTTTCTCGCTTTATATCAGAAGCATGTAACTTGTGGATTAAACTTCTACCTGGGTTAGTGAGAACCAAGATGAGGCATACGACACTCAGGCCACAGAACAAGGACTACGGAAAGACAGAGACGAAAAATATGGAGATGATTAAAAGTTTGGATACCAAGTTGCATCGGGAGCTGTGAGACACAAAGAGACGCTACACAAACTACAGGATTCTTGGAAAAAGGAAATAAAGCCCATGGCTTGTGAGGCTCACTCGAATATTTTCTTTTTCCTTTTCTATTTGTTCTATAGGTCAGAAATTTCATTCCAGAAATATAAATGACCTACTGAAGGTCTGCTGACTAATTAGCTGTCTCAGCTATATTATGAATGTAAGTGTTCTTGCATGCCTCAGTTTTTGACATTGTCAAATGTCTCTCAGTATAATGTTTAACAATAGCTCTGTAAGATACATAACATTTAAAACTTTATTTTTATATAGATATTCAGGAAAATGTAAACATGTGAAAATGATATGGAAAACTATTTTGAGAATAAGTCATAGATATTTATATCCTTAACATAATTACTAAAATGTTGGGTAAATATATTGATTATAAATATTCAACCACGCACTAGCTACAGGTGTCAATCTGTATAGAGCCATACACAATTCAGAAAATATACAGCAACACTAAAACACATAATGCATTTATCTTTTTTATTATTTATTTATTATTGTTAATTATTAGTTTTTATTAAACCCACAAGCTACTGTGAACTTTCATAATTTCTTTTTTCTACATGACCCTTAATCTTCCAAAGAGATCACTGGGAGGAATAGATGTGCTCCATACAAAAGTCTGATTCTTCATTCCATGAGCATATAAACAGTTATTGCCAATAATGTAGTTCAGAATTTAAATATATGGTGCTGAGCTGGGAACTGCTTGATGACCATGAGAATAGGAAATCTGTTGCTAGGTTTGGTGGCCAGTGTGTATGAATTGGAAAACATAAGAAAAGAAAGGATGATGGAAAACTCTCACTCTTTTGGTTTAAAGTAGAAATTTTCCAAGAAAGAGGGATAGGGCAAGAGGGAGTAAGAAATTTAAATCTAAAATCAACACTTTAGCAAGAATTCTTGCTGTACTGTATGCTAGTTTAAAAAATAGAACAGATATCATCATTGATAATATTTAAGAAATCAGAAATCTACATGAGAGCAGTCTGCACCCTGGTAGCCGAGTTCAGAGTTCACCTTGACCCTGACTTTGGGGATGTCTTCTCTCTTGTTTTGAAACACCATCCAGCCATCAATGATCAGAATCTGGAAGGTCAACATTAGCAGTAAAATGCAACTTCTGTGAATGTCATAGTCTTATAATTATTTTTTATGGCTGTTCATCTACTCTGTTGATCAAATAACAGCAGCAAACCCTTATAATCCCTTTTCTGCTTCTGGACATCACCTAACAGGGGCAAACCTTTATGGCTCTCTTCCTTGCTTCCTTCCCTTCCTTCCTCACAGTGTGCCTGTGTAATGTAAACCAGCCTGTAACAAGTTCACAAGAGCTGGGAAGTGGAGAAGAGAGAAACAAAAGTTTTCATCCTCAGCTTGGGCACAGAGAGATGGATGCTAATGGTGATGAAAACAACTAGGAGCACATAAAAAGGAACTGGTCTGGCGCAGGTGACCAGAGAAGACTGTCCTGAGGAAACGGTATTCATATGGAATACAAAGGCACAGACAAAGCAGTGTGGGGAGGAAGACTGTTGAGGGCTTGAAGGATCCAGGCAGAAAATCATAGGCACAGAAGATAAAGGTTTGCAGTGTCCAAGGCGGGTGGTGAAGGCAAAGATGGCTACAATCATAGGACACTAGAGCAAACAAGTAGGATTGAAGCAGGAGGGCAGGAAAAGGTGTGGAGTGTGAACAAGGGCTAGATTGGGGACAGAGTAAAAACTAGGCAGTGGCAAACTGTTGCAGCAGCCTTTAAGTCCAAAGTGTAAGGAGGTAAGCAGATGCTGGCAATGTAGGACTGTAGTCAGAACTGCTGTGTGGACAACTAGCAAAAGAGGCCTGGCAGGAAGCAGGGACAATGAAAGAAGGCATTGCCAGGAACGTGCAGTTGGACAGCAAGAGTAGGGCCAAGGAGTACTACTGATGTGCTATTATAGTTTCACAACATGCCTTTGTCCACTTGACCTGTTCTGGATCTCCTCATTTCAACAACTAGGGAGAACCCAGAGTTACATCTCTTTAATATTTTCTTGAATCATGCAATGGTAATACATACACTAATCTACTTGATAGACATCTTGTTTTTCAATTATAAATGACTGCAAAGAATACCTGTCATGGGACCAGTTGTCTAGTTTATTCCCTTCTATGCTTTTTTGCCAGTCTTTTCTTTTTGTCCGCCTACTGGGTAAAAAAAAAAAAAAATCAGTATTCTGACATCTATTCTCTTAATCGCTTATGAGTTTTCTATCTTTCTTGTATTCATTGATGAAGTACACTTATTCTTTTATATTCGATTTCCTTTTCCTGTTTATAAGTGGAAATGTTCTTATCTCTGATGATTAAACAGAATCTTTTAATCTTTGCTAGGGGCACAATACAAACTATAGGCTTGTTTTCTGTTTGTCTTTTAATGTGGAGGACGTTGAGTTCCTGAATGTGTGTGTATGCTTTTTTACCATATGCATTTTCTCAGTCTCAAGTCATTCGATTCTGACACCTGTCAGTGTTTTTATGACTCTAAGTTTGTTGATAAATCCAAAAAAGCCTAACTCCAAGTCTAGAAAACAGATTTCCAATTATTTTGTTTTCTTTCAGGAATACATCTGGGATTAGTATGAGATTTGGAGGTAGTGATATTTTTGAGTTTGATGAGTCCCTGGGACACTGTCCCAATATCTTGTCTTCAGAAATGCTCTTTCCCTCCCCGATTTACTGTGCTGTCTTCACATAAAGTCTCCTCATCCATAAATAAGCTTTTGTTTCTGATCTCTCAACTTGTGTCATGTTCACACTGTTTTAATTACTGTTATTTTCTATACCTTTGATATATTTTGGAAATCTATTTAATATTTGCTAGCACAGGTTTATCCACACTACCCATCTTTCTTAGATTTTCTTTTTTAAGATACTTATTTTTCAAAATAGATTTTACTCTTACATTATGTTGCTGTGTTACACACACACACACACACAAAAATCCTGTTTTGGTCTTGGTAAGGATTAAATTACATTTATAAATTGACAGTAGCATTCTGAGTCTCTGAATCTTTTTCAAATTCCAAAAGCACTCATGCAAAAGAGATTTAGTTGAAGATCAAGTGACGTTTGTGATATATGGTGACTTGTATTTAAGAAATATATGAGAAATTAGCATTATGATGGAAATCATAGTTTTAAATGGCTTATTTTTTTTCAACTAGTATTTACTGAGGTGGGCATATTGTTAGCACTGTTTCAGTGGTGAGGACACGGGATCTCATTTCCCATATCCTACAGGAGAGAGACACTAAGCTTTATCTTCTATTTTAAATGGCGTAGGAAGGCAACAGTGACTGCAGATAACTCTGATATAAAATACTTTCTTTAGTCTGCAGTGGTGATTCAGCAGTCGGAGTAATTGTTGCCCTTGTGGAGGACTTGAGTGTGGTTCCCAGGACCCACATGACTGCTCACAACCATCCCTAACTCCAGTTAAGAGATATATCACTGTCTCTGAACTCTGTTGACACCAGGCAAACATGTAGTGCATAGACATTCATGCAGGCAAAACACTCATACACATTCAATGAATATAAAGAAAAACTATTACTTTCAAAAGAAGGTGAGAGGTGGAATACCAACTGATCCATGAGAACAAAGAGGGGTTTTGATTGGTTTGGAAGCTGTGAGACACAAGAATGTACTTACTTGTTACCACAAAGGGGAGAATGGAGGTGATTAGAAAAGACAGAAATGAGATTCCTAAAATATTTATGCAATTCGTGAAGGTGAGAATAGAGGGGTATACATCTGGGATACAAGAGCAGTGTGAGGTTTTTATGAGTAAGAGGTGGGCTCTTGCACAGGTTGGCTAATGTTAGCTACTGAGATGAAAGAGATGTTTTGTGTGGTTAATAACCAAATAATCTGTAGAGTATTTCTCACTTTCACTAAAAGTTGGTTTATTCCAGCTGAAGCATCAGTGTCATCACTTCTTTGTTTCTTACTGAGATATTTACACTGGGCACATCTTTAAAACTTCATCTTTATAGAGCAAGCCCACAAGTTAGTGAGCTGTCCATACTTTTATGCTGCTAATTAGTATTTTCATGCTGTATATATGATGCCCGATTTTCAATACATACATGCCCCTAATCAAGTATTTCTGTGACAGTGTGTGATATTTGTTTATCTTTACCATAGATATAGAAAGAGCGTTGCGCTTGGAAACAGAAGGCTTGGGTTTAATGACTGCTCTGTCATGTTATAGTTCCTTAAAGTTAGATATTATTCAGCTTTTTTTGGGGGGGGGATTCACTTTGTAAAACAAGGTAATCAGAACACTATAGTGATTTTTAATTCTTCCAAACCAATGGATATTTTGGTGTTCTTTGTTGTTCCTTTTCTCATTTCTTCTCCTTCCTTCTTCATTTAATCCTTTCCTTTATTCTTTCCTTAGCAGATTTCATTATGTAGCTCTGGCTGGCCCCTATCTTTGTTTCTCCTCTGGGCTCTAGCTCCAAAGTCCTGGATTACAGATGTGTGATACCATGCCATTGGCTACTTAATTTATTGTGATACTAGGAATTGAACCCAGGGCATTGAGAAAACTAGCAAAGTGCTCTGCCACTGAGCTACATTCCCAACTGGGGTATAAAACTGGGGTATGGGAGCTGGAGTCCAGTCTGTAAAGTAGACATTGTAGATGTTCTCAGATGGGAGTTGGCAACAATGTGAGCTCCATGCATCCAGTACAACACATTTGTAGATAACAGCATCATATTGCAATGTAGAAGGTTGTACTCTGCTGTGCCCAAGCCATGTGGAGTAGGCCCTCCTTTCTGTTTTATCCTTCCTGCATTTTGCTGTTAAGCGTTCATTATTGGAGCTTCCTGGATCAAATAGCTTAAACCTACTAAGAGTATTTCTTCAGGTTTAAGAGCTGCAAAATTACTTATGATGTAATTTTCACAATACTGTGAGTGGGAAACTCAATTTCATTGTGATCACTTATTGTAATCTCTTGTCTACTAAATAGAGGAGTAGGGACTGGAGCTCCAGTCTTCTGTTCTTGGTCTAGACATTATCATATTGTTATCAGACATTTTTCCTAACTAGCCTTACAGTGATTTTAATAATTATGCTCAGAAAATATTGGAAAGCACTTCTGTCAGAAATTGTTACCACACACTCATATTTCAACTTATAACCTCACACTTGTCCTGAAACGATATAAATTGTTTCCTTAAGTGTTCTTCTGCACTGGATGAACCAAATTTTGAACTTTTATTCAGATTTCTAAGAAATAATTAGCTGTGAAGAACTAATTCTCAACAGAAATCTCTAAAATGCAGATCTGCTGAGCTGACAGAACAGTTGGGTCTATTTAATCTTTGAGATCAGGCTCATTTCTGAAATAATCATTGTGTTGAGATAGGTGACTCATTTCGTTTTACTTAACATAAAACAGATTAAAATGGAAACTCATTTCTAACCTCAATACTTCTTAAAGAATTAAGCTAAACAAGACTAACATTGAACTTAAAGGGGATAACAACGGAGTTGGTCCCACAAATGAAGACTGTCTCCAGAGGACAACTGTAGGATGCTTTATTGTTTCTGTTGTGATGGTCTTGAACATGTGAGGTGTTACTCATTTTTCAAGTCTCATATCAGGAATCACCTCCCCTGTAGATTTCATTGGTTTCGGCTGCTTCTCTTCCTGGAGACAACTTCCCTCTCCTGAGAGCTGTCTTAGAGCTCCACACTAAAGTTGTTATACTGTAGAACAGCTCCTTGCAAAATCTCTGTTCTTTCTGGGTTTAATTTCTGTTTAAACAGAGAACAACCAAAAGATATTTTCTCCATTAGAAAAGCAATATGTACTCAATGAGGAAATGTAAGAAAATTCAGAAAAGTTGAAATAAAAATGAATAATTTCCTTAATATAAGCAATGCTTGGAATTTCCAGTGATTTTAGTGTTTTCTTTGCTATCGAGCAATAATGTTGAGCTTAATTGGATAGGCATTAATGAATCTTCAACTTCTAGTGGTCTATTATATCATGGCCACCCATGGATATCTTTGTCTACATACACACACACACACACACACACACACACACACTACACACACAGTCGTAAAATGTCTAAATTGAACATTTAGAGCAGAAAAGAGACTTGGTTCATAATATGGGCATGGTAGTCTGAAAGTATTGTGTGCAGATATTTGGTTCAGGGAATCACTTTTTGTTTTGTTTTGTATTTTTAATGAAGAAGGATTGGAGATTATTATAGGATGTTTTAAACATAAATTTAATCCTACACTTTGAGAAAGGGGGAGGGGGCATGTAAGAATAAGGAAGTATAGCGTTCTTAGAGTTGTCAGGCCGGGCAGTGGTGGCGCACGCCTTTAATCCAGCACTTGGGAGGCAGAGGCAGGTGGATTTCTGAGTTCGAGGCCAGCTGGTCTCAGAGTGAGTTCCAGGACAGCCAGGGCTACACAGAGAAACCCTGTCTTGAAAAACAAAAACAACAAACAAACAAAAAACCACAAAAAACAACAACAACAAAAAAGAGGCTTCTCATATCCTTAAAATTGCAGCAGAAATAATGAATGAATTGCAACCAGTTTGTGGAATGAGAATGAATTATTCATCCAGTTGAGTGATCTGACTTACACCCAGGAAAGAAAACATACTCCCGTGGGTGACTGCAGTTAATGGTCTGAGGGCAGTCGAGGACAAGCTCTGGATCTCAGTGACAGTTTCATCATTAAAATGAAGGGCACATTGGTGAGACTTTAAGTACAGACTCTGCAATAATCTCCTTTAGGTCTACCCTTCCTCCATTCCCAACTCCTTTTGGCAGCACTGACTGTCTGGGTAGGCAAGCTAGGCTCCAGAACAGCAGGGATTCATGCTTGTAGTTGGGACCACATCAACAGGCCATTGACATTAGTTACGCTAATGAATGTCAATCATGTCATGGGAGTTGGCTTATTTCTAAAAATTGAGTAGAGCATGTTTGAAAATAGACCACTAACACTGGTTTTTTCTTGCTGGCAAAAACTGAGGTAATTCATATCATAGAGTTGCAGAGTGTCATCAATATAGACTTTACTATATTTTTAGCATTTTATTTCATAAAATTTATATAAATTCCTTATAGCCTTGAGAAACAGAAAAGCATAAAGATGTATACCACAAAGCGATATCTGCTGCCAACATTTCTATGTATTTTGCATTTCACTGCACAATTAGGATTTGTATTAATTGCTTTTCTTGATTTTTCTTATAAAATATTTGGCAAAGAACTTAAGGAAGGATTAGTTTGGGCTCATAGTTTGAAGCGATAACAATCCATTATGATGGAAAAAACATGGCACCAGGTTGATAGTCCTGCATGTGTAGTTAGAAATCAGAGAGAGATGGACACTGGGTTTTAATTTGCTTTTTTCTTTTCTCCTTTTTATTTGGTCTATGACTTTAGCCTTTGGGACAGTGCCACCAGCTTTTAAGATAGGCATTCTTTGATAATTGAGCTCAGCTAACCCTTCCTGGAAGCTTCCTTAGGTGTACATCCAAAGATATGTCTCATTAATGGTGTAGGTGCTTCTAACCCAATGAAGCTGACAATAGATATTAAGTATCACAGCGTTGTATATCATCCAAAATTCTAACATTTTCATTCAGGTTTTGATATCTATATGTTGACATGGATCTTTTTAAATAAGTGAGTGTCCATTAACATTTTAGAAATTAGCTCAGAATGTTAGCAAAAGTATTAGCAAAATTAACTTAACCATCTTTTCTAGCATGCAAGTTAAAGTAGCTCTATTCTTTTCTTCAGTATTAATGTAACATTTCAAATGATATTCCTGTCCAAATTTTAAGTTATTCCTTGAGGATTAATATATACTATAGAAATTACTGAATAAGTAGTATTTTAGTCCTTTGGGGTTGCTATAACAAAATACACTGGATGCTTAGAAACAATATACATTTATTTTGCACAGTTCTGGAGGCACTGGTGTGTGGTGTGTGTGTGTGTGTGTGTTGTGTGTGTGTGTGTTTGGGCAGGAAGTGCTGCCCAACAGCAGAGCACTTGGAGTATTTTAGAGTAAAAGTCCCTCTCAGGGCATTAATCCTACTCCTGAGATATCAGAGCAAAGGAGATACCCTTCTTGATGGGTAATTTTGATCTTTGATTTGATACAAGGAAGAATCACCTGGGAAAAGAGTCTTAGCATGATAATGTCTACACTGGGTTGTCCTGTGGGCATGTCACTGTAGGGAGTTGTTTTAATTGATTTAATTGATATGGAAAGCACTACCCATTGATGGCTGCACCACTCCCTAGCAGGAATTCAGAATTGCATGAGTGTGGAGAAATAGAATTGAGCATAAACAAGCCAGTGTGCATGCATGCACTCATTTCTCTTGCTCTTGACTGTGGATGTATTTTGACTTTCCCAGAATGCACTGTGACCTGGAACTAGTTCAATAAGCTTCTTTCTCAACTATGTGTTTTAAAGGATAGGGTAATCAGAGTAATAGAAATGTAACTAGAATTCCTTCCTAATCCAGTTTATCGCCAAATATGCTCACATTTGGGATTAAGTTTCAATCCACGACTGGGAGACCCACACATGGCAAATCAGGCCTTAGGAAATGAAATACCTAAAATCTTCATTTCTATCACTAGATTGCTGATAAGGGAAGTTAAAGAAATTTACTCTTCTATATGCAATTGTTCAAGGATATTCTTAAACAAAAGCAAGTGATATATATGAAGTGATCACTGTTTAAACCGACATCTTATTCCTGAAAATGATACCCTTTTGATTACTAACTGAGTTTATACTTTTTCATGGAGTTATTTCATTGAATTTTTATATAGTGCCTTTATGTGGTGGTCTTTTTGTTTTTCATATTGGCTGAAAAGTTTTTGTTTCTTTTTTCACCCTAATATTTTTATGGCCTCATCCCTTTGTATTACAAAGCATGGTAGTTTTCCTTTTGTAATTTGTTTTTGCCTTTCCATTTTATTGAGCTCCTGAGGGCACAGGCCTTTGTACTTACTAAGATTGCAGCTTTTATTTTTAGGTTTTATTTTTGAAGTGTGGCTTCTATTGTAGTAGAATATGTCACCTGAATATTTACTTTTCTTTGTCACTGTTGCTACTTTCCAAATAGAATTTACACTCTGTAGCCAAGGCTGGCCTCTACTTTGTAATTGTAGTCATCACACTTGAGCTCCTGGCATTGCTCACCTTAGTTTCCTGCGTGCTAGGATTTCAGCTCCACACACAACTCATTTGTTTCCCTTTTGTTCCTGTATTATTTCATTAGTAAGAGCTTACAGAACACTCTCAAGCAATCATGGTGCTAATAAGTATAGACTCCTTCTTTGCTGACTAATAGACACTGGCTGTTGACATAAAGAAAATGCATCTTATGAGGCTGAAACCTTTGGTCTTTGATTTACTAGGAGCAACATTAGTACATTATGATGACTTGAAGTAAGTTCCAGAAATAAGACATGAAAGCAAGTTCTTCTGTGCTTCAAAACCTTAATTATAAGGGTCTGCAGTTGCTTTCTTATAGAACTGATGAAATGGTCAAGGACATGCATGCATAGCACTTTCCACTGGCCCTGACACATGGAGGACTTCAACCAGGGTCAACTATTATGGTTACTATTCTTAGGAAACTCCTGCTGAGCGTCTATTGACTCACCAGAGCAAGTTCATTTTTGTCTAGTAGTAAAGACATATTGTTGTGGGACTGGAGAGGTGGTTGAGTAGTTAAGGGCCCTGACTGTTCTTGCAACATACCTAGTTTAGTTCATGACACTCTCACAGTGGCTCATAGACACTCTACTTCTATGAGATTGTTATTTTTAATGTCCTTCTTTGATTTCTGTTTTCGAAAGGAAAGTAATGATGTGGTGCTGTTCAGTAATTTTTTACTTGGTAACTTGTAATTCCACCTATCAGTTATTATTTAGGGTTAAACTCTGTGGGACCATGAAAGGCAGCCTGGTTCCTGGTTGACCTAAGGCTTGAAACACCAGAAACCCTGAAGAGACCATAGATTCTGTCTGTTCTCAGGCACCAGGTCCCTGTCACTAGCTGCAGCCCCCCATAGATTTATAGCCATAAGTCATATATGGACAATGCCTCAAGCACCTCCACATGTATAGGTCACATAGGCTCAAGACAGATCTCTATTTTAATGAGGTACCTAAAGGCCTGGAGGGCTTAGCCAATAAACTCTCCTTCCCAGACACTCATCCCTGAAAAAAGTATTTAATCTCAGGCCCACCCTGAGAAGTCCGGTATGATTTTACTCATCCACTTTCTGCCATGACAATAAACATGGTAAAACCATGGACTGTCTCTTTTTATCTGGATCTGCTGTGGGGAGCCATGAAGAAGGCCTTCACCTACAGAGCCGCTGTCTAATCTGCCTTAGAAGGCCTCTCTGTGCTCCGAGCTACGACCACCACTTAACCAAACCCAAGCTCAAGCCCATGCCAACCACCAACAAGTCAAGGACTTTTCCTTCCATACCATACTTCCTCTCAGCTCTTCTGCGGCCCACAGCGGTGCCTGGGTGTCCAAGAGCCTGAGAACCAGACAGCCCTAGCCTTGTTACAGGCCGGGGACCCCTGAAGCAGCTCCACTGTCCCGCACCTCAGACTGTGTTTCACCACCCCTGGAGTGGTGTCTGCCCTATGGCCTAACCCACCTGGTGACAGTGTGGGAAAGTGTAGTCAACTCCTGTGTCCAGCCTTCCCGAGCGGCCGTAAAGTGTATGCGGGTCTACAAAACTATGAAAAGAGAAGAGGCCCAGGACAGACTTGCTATGGTTAGGATGAGTTATCTCCTGCGATCTGGCAGACTCATGCACAAGCTTGAATCATTTAATATTTTATTTATTTATTTATTTATTATTTATTTAATTTTATTTTTTAATTTAATTTCCTCTGTGTAGCCATGGCTGTCCTGGCACTCACTCTGTAGACCAGGCTGGCCTCAAACTCAGAAATCCGCCTGCTTCTGCCTCCCAAGCTCTGGGATTAAAGGCGTGCGCCACCACCGCCCGGCCATTTAATATTTTCTGAAGTGTACTTTATACATCCCCCCTGTAGAAGCTTCTTAGCTTCTTATTTGCCCTGCACTAGGATGGCCCCTAGGCTGAACCTACCATGGATCTATTCAGGAACTCATTATAGAACATTTTTATCCTCCTCCTGTCTTTCTTTTAGATTCTGGATATCTGGGGGTCAGGATGGGTAGACTTCTTTTACTGTACTGAAATATCATCATCTTGAATGCTCAGACTCTGAATGTAGAACCTTTTGTTACTGTTGTTGTCTAGATGTTTACTCCCAGATGTCTAGATGTGAGCGTTCAGATATTTAGTCATTAAAGGTAAGTTTCTTATCTTAAACCTTAATTAGGTATTTTAAAAGACTACGACATTTCTGGTTGAACTAAGTCTCAATGTTCTTCTTTCTAAGAACCCAAGTTGTAAGCCAGGGCAGGAAATATAGACTTTTAATCCCAGGGACTTGGAAAGCTGAGGCAGGAGGATCACAAATTCAACCTCTGCTTAAGGTATAGAGTGAGTTCAGACAAATCAGAGTGACTTAATAAGTCTTTCAAAATCAAACTGGAGAAAGAGGGCTACAGATGTAGCTCAGTGGTCGAGGACTGGTCTAGTCTTTTTGTGTGTGATACTCTAGGTTCAGTTCACAGTACCAAAAAACAAGCCAACAAAACAAACTCACAATGTGACATTCAGTACACTGCACACTTGGATCTAATGAAGCAGTCACTGTAAAAAGTGGCAGTGGCAGTGGTGTCACAGAGAAACATGGGCAAGTAGGTCTGTGGTCACTCACTATGAATCAAGCACGGCTGCTTTACACATTTACTTACCTCTCTGAGGTAGGTACAATGCTTATCTTCAGTTTACAGAAGAGTCTCGTATGCACTGAGTAGTTGAGAGACACGTTTTTGGACATGAACAAGCCAGCAGAGAGCTGGAAGCCAATCTGAAGTCTTCGGAATTCTCTCTGTGCTCTTACCCTACAATTTAGCATCTGTCTAGATATGTCAAGAAAGGTCCCTACATACTAGCAAAGGCTGCCGGTGCTGCTGCATGCATCGTCAGGTTCACTATTTTGCAGTCAACATACCTGCTTGAGTGTTCTTGCTTCCATCTCCTCATCACTTTGGTTCTTCCTGCCTTTCTCTCTGCTACTAGTCCTTAGATTCAGGATGAGGAATCAGGATCAAAAGATAACACCTATCTATTCTAGGTGATTGAGAATAATATACTTAGAATGGTGTATCATTACCCAGTAGAATGTGTGCAAGTAGGCTTAGCTTTGACTTAAAAAGAAAAACCAAGAGACTATTTTGGAAAGACTTAGTTAAAAGAACAGCAATTGTCTGTTGTAAGCAGAGCTTTACGTTAGATGCTCAACTCCTGTTACTTCATTTAAAACCCTCACCACTTTCCAAATTGCAGACTACACAGCTGTGTTGACAACATAGAAGTCCTGTCCCTGTGTTGTTTTCACTCCCGCAATGATCTAAGCTCAGTCTATGGCTTCCTGACCACGAAGCCCTGGATTTTCGCGGTCTAATTTGTTCCCTTATGTTTACTCAATTTGCTTTAGCAAACACATTCCTACTTAAAACATTTTGTTTCTTGTAGTCTTATTTCCATCACCATAAGTATGCTAAACTCTTTGAAGCATAGGCTCAGGGAACAAGATGGTCTGAGGCTTGATTGAAAATTGGGAGCAGCACAAGAAGCTTTTGAAGGGTTACAGGAGGCATTTGCCTATTCGCTGTTCTAACAGGCTGAGCTGACGGGCTACAGTCGAAAGGGTCTGAAATACAAGGTCCAGGCACAGACCTTAGCGAAAAGCCTAGAACTAGGCTTTTTAGACAGAACTAGTTTTGTTAGACAGATCTGTGGTCAAACTGCCTCGTAAATACACTTACGTTTACACCATAGTGCTACTCTGATCCCTGTTTAGAGAAGCTGCCTTTTGCAGTGAATAGTAGTTAATGCAGAGACTCATATCTGGACAAATTGCCGAAAACAAGCGACCATTGAGTGCTCAGCCTTAAATGGGCATGTATATCATGCCCATGCCCCAAGCCAGAGGGTGAGAAGAAGTGCAATGAATGAATGAATGACATGGCTGTTGGACTCAAGAACTTCCAGCAGCTGAGACTTCCTGCACAAAGTACTCACTGATTCCAGTATGGGGGGTGGCAAGCTTTGGGAGATTCCACAGCTACCTGAAGAGCTATTAGCAACTGATAGCTGCTAGTGCAGGCCAGTCATTGTGCTTCAGGGCTGTCTGTCCCTATTGGTTGGTTGTCCATGATATGCAGGCAGAAATAACTGGACTCAGTGGGTTATTACGAAGAAGAAGAAAAAAAGAAAGACAAAAGATAAAGATATGAATATGGGAATACACATTTGTATTGATGGGGCTGGTGGGAGAGCTCGCTGTGCTATGATAAAGATACATTGTGTGTGTGTGTGCAAAAATTGTCAAATAGTAAATAAGAATTTAAAAAAAAAAGGTCAGGGCTTGGAATGGTGAGCAAGGAGAAAATTAATAAATAATCTGGATACAGACTTAATAGGAACTGCTGGGAAGTAGAGTAGAAGGCTAGGTCAAGTTGAAGTTTCTCTTTTTATTTTATTTTATTGTTTTGGTAGAGGAAGTCTCAAGCCCTGAGATATGGAATATGTAAGGAAGAGAGTTTTATTTCAATATGTTGAGTATGATGAACTTGGGACATATTTAGGAAGAAACACTCAAACTTCTGAAAACAAGGGTCTATTATAGACTCTCTTTACAGTTCTTAGAGATTCCCTGGGTTCTTGGTAGCTTGGAGAGTGGTGTTCCTGCTGGTGGACTCTGTCTGCTGCAGACAGTTTTATATGCTACCTAGATATCTATGCTTCCTTTTCCTTTTCTGGAAGCCACTGAGACTTTTCTCTACATCATGACTGGTGACTCTTTAATGTGCTTTGCATCTCTTGAGCTAGATAATTGTATTTAATGTAGGGAACCAGAGTGATACCTGTGTATCCACTAGAGTGATACCTGTATATCCACCAGAGTGATACCTGTGTATCCACCAGAGTGATACCTGTGTATCCACCAGAGTGATATACCTGTGTATCCACCAGAGTGATACCTGTATATCCACCAGAGTGATACCTGTATATCCACCAGAGTGATACCTGTATATCCA
Organism: Mastomys natalensis; assembly: GCA_021653895.1. Taxonomy (NCBI): domain Eukaryota; kingdom Metazoa; phylum Chordata; class Mammalia; order Rodentia; family Muridae; genus Mastomys; species Mastomys natalensis. The sequence goes on from JAJTUV010001948.1 coordinate 174,671, forward strand.
CCAGAGTGATACCTGTGTATCTACCAGAGTGATACCTGTTGTATCCCCAGAGTGATACCTGTGTATCCACCAGAGTGATACCTGTTGTATCCACCAGAGTGATACCTGTGTATCCACCAGAGTGATACCTGTGTATCCACCAGAGTGATACCTGTGTATCCACCAGAGTGATACCTGTGTATCCACCAGAGTGATACCTGTATATTCACCAGAGTGATACCTGTATATTCACCAGAGTGATACCTGTATATTCACCAGAGTGATACCTGTGTATCCACCAGAGTGACACCTGTGTATCCACCAGAGTGATACCTGTGTATCCACCAGAGTGATACCTGTATATTCACCAGAGTGATACCTGTTGTATCCACCAGAGTGATACCTGTGTATCCACCAGAGTGATAGCTGTGTATACAGAGATGGTAGGTACTATGGACAGGGAAGCAAGTTGGCACTGGACTGCAAAGGATCAAGACTAAGAGAAACACAAAAACTAGACCCATTTCAACCTCTCCCATACTAGGGAACACACACACTGTTCTTTTCATTTTATTCCGTGTCCAAATGATTCTTCTAGACAGTCTTCCAAACAAGATACCCTATTAGAAATTAGCCGGGACATTCACAGCTCACATTTTAAAATCTATGACCTGCTCTTGTTAGGACTAAAAATAGCCTCTTCCCGAGGATCACAGGACCTGTGTGTGGTAGAGCCTCTTAATTTAGCTCCAAACATCCTCATCCTCTTTGAATGACTGGCAAGTTGGTGGATTTTTTTCTTTAACTTTTTTTTTTCTTTTCACAAGGATTCAGTACAAAATCAGCAAGTAGGTTAGAGGAACAGTGCTTGAAAACCCACGCTTTAAAGTGAAAAGTCCCCCTGTCCTCAGGGGCTGTCAGATTTATGTCATTAGTTGAAAATAATTACATTAATAATTTTAAGGACTAATTAGCATTTATAGTAAACACACTGTTCCTCACTCTAAGGGGAGGAGTGGCTGTATCCTTTCTGCAAAATAATTGCTTTTCAAAATCAGGACCCATTTATCTTTTAGCACCAACAGGTGCTTCTGTTGAACTTTTTTTTTGTTTTTAAAAACCATGGGTCTTAAGACTTTAATTCGTACAATACAAACTGCAGAGGCTTGACTATGAAAATGCAACGTAGGCATAATTTCTACTTTGTGAACCGTGGTTCTTGTATGTCTCCATTTGGGTAAGGTTTTGTCATTCATATACACCCTGGGGTCACCTTCTTCTCTGCTTAGAAATGCAGGAAAGGCCCAGAATTCTTTCCTTATTGTATCAGATCCTGCTAAGTCAAGCCAATTGTGAATAAATTCATGCATATTTTAAGGACATTGGCCTTCCCCCATGCAGCTCTCTTCAGAGTGTTTACTGGCCTGCAGCTGCTTTCAGTAGTTCCCTTAACTCACAGTTACTAACGGGTCAAATGAATGATCTTAAATAAGCAACTACTTGTCTGCCATCATTCTAATTCTGACAAGGATGCCTTGCTGCAGCGACTACAAGCCAGCAGCCTTTGGATGCACTCTGTTCACTTTGGTACAGACGCTGATGAAGGACACATATAGCAGGCTTCGTGATGTAAAGGTCTGAGTTTCATTGTTAAAGGTCTACCTGTCTTCTCTACAGCCATCTTCTCAGTGCTGATGGTTCCTTTAAGTGACCCTCTCAGAGTCAGCCAACAAGCTGCATTAAAACATCCTTGACAATAACCACTTATAGACAAGGAGATAAGATGGGAAAGACACACAAATCTCAAACCTACACTTTTGTGGGCTAAGCTCCCTTTTAGCGTCATATTAGTTTAACAATCATTAAAACTCGGATATGTTTGGGACTTAGAGCGGGAAATAGCTTATGACAGCAAGATTATCAGTTAATTATACATGTTCTCTCTCTGCTGTCCTTAAGAATGGTATACAGGTTTTCCTTTTCTGGCTTTCCACTGTGAGCCACAGTAACAGAAAGAGAAAAGTCACTAAGCTTGTGTGCTCTGTCCCCTGAAGTCGGGGCAACCAGTGCAAGGCCGTGAAGAGGCCATCTCATGAGCATTGTGAAGTCTGGTGTACTCAACAAAGCCATTACCATTTTGACATTACAGTTTCCTAAGCAGCCTTAGCACACATTTTAAGGGAGCATAATAATACTTGCAGGATTTGGAAATTATATGTGTCCAGCAAATATTAAATAGAAATTGTTTGGTTATTAGGCTTATATGATGAATTAAAAAGAGCCAGATGAAATAGCAGAAATCTACTCTTCTGTAATTATCTGAGCTGATTATCTGTGGCCTGTGCACTTAATATGAGTCATGATCACTGTTATGCATCACTTCAAGGATACAGTCAGCCTAGAAGCTTCAGACAGAACACGGAGACAATCTAATTGCAAAGTTTGGTGCTAACTTTCAATTTCATATTTATTTAGATATTGAAGAACACTTTTAATGCTCTGAGGGAACTGTTGAAGTGGGAGGGAGGTGTTGCCCTTCCTGAATTAGCTCATGTTCTCTCTCAGACACGCTATTTATGGTATACATTCTATTCCTGGTAAGTAGCCCTGGGTATGTCATATTAACTCTCCTTGAGTGTGGTTGTTTCCTTAAAATACATCACAAGTCACACCTAAGCTGAAATGCCAGATACCAGCCATTTAGAATGTTTTAAAGGAGAACTGTCCTCCTCATTATCTACCTGATACGTCTGTCATATTTATCAAACTCAGAGCATTTACCAAAGAGAATAAGGACAGTCGTTATGTGTAATGCTTAATCTTAGATGCGAATCTGACTGGGCCATTGAGTGCCCAGACATCTGATAAGCACTGTTCAGGATGCACCAGTGAGAGTGTTTCTGCATGAGATTAACATTTGAATCTGAGTAGAACAGACTGTCCTCCCAGGGTGGGTGAGCGTAGTCCAGCACCTGCATCTCCAGTGGATGGGAAGGCTTTGCTCTGTAAATGGCTTAACTCAGAGTGGCCATCATCAGTTCCTGGCTCTCTAGTTTGTACTTAAACATCCTGGGAGTTCTCAGTCTCTCTGCACCACTCCTCTGCTTCCCCCTCCCTCCAACCTCCCCCACATGCATACACATGCATGCATATACATACATGTACACAGACACACACTCACACACACACACACACACACTTACTTTTGCCTCATTAGTTTCATTTCTTTGGAGCACGAGAACAAACATTTCATCTACCCAAAGTCAACATCATCACTTCATCAAACTCCTATTTAAAATTTTAATTTTGATTATCCATGCAAAAATTTGCTCCTGGTAGAACAAACCAGGAGTGGGCAATCTGCTACTTCAGAATTTGGACTCCTTTGATATAGAGCTCTAGTGGCCCTTGAGACTCTGTAAAGAAGTCTAAGGACATCAGAGTGCTTAGATTCTTCCATATATGTTATCAATTTGGAAGAGGTACAAATGTCTCTTGCTTGAGAAGGCAGTTCCTAAAGGTATAGTCACATTTGAAATGTGTGAAGTTAACACATCATTGTTTGCCAAGACACGATCTCAATCTATTTAGTAGAATAGTAAGTGACCTCGTGTGTACAGAGCTCCTCACGGAACAATGAAATCCACCATAGTCATAATTTCTTCAAGGCTTAGAAACAGTATTAAAAACAAATAAAAGAAAATATTTGGGAAGCCATAAAAAGAAAGTATTCATGTCAGCAACCGAGGTATGCATTCTTGGTACTAATTTGATATCAGATAAATTCTATTATGAGAGATGGGAGGCAGGCATATTGTTGAACAATGTAAATAGATATTAATTTGACTAGTTTGAGTTTTGAAAAGTAAATATATCCTCTGAAGTAGTCACCAAAGAATCAACGATTATAGCAATCAAAATCTGGAAATGATTAGTTCTTTTGGATGAAGATGCAAAGGTAGAGTCTAAGGCTGAGTACTTACGATGTATAATTTTTTTTTATGAAAAAGCTAGAGACTTTACAAAAAAGGGCATAGACCTCTGTCACTATCCTAGCATCTCAAATCTAGCACAGCACCCCAGTAATTTTCACTTGTTATCTGGATTTATAACTTCCTACAAAGGACATATTTCTCAAACTCCACTGCTAGATGAGGTCATGAATCTCCATTTTCTCAAGTGAGATATAAACGGATATTATCAATCTATAAGACTTTTCCAGAAAGGAATTACTTGAAACAGACTTTCTCTTTTGTTCTTCCTGTGAAAAAGCATTTGTAAGTGAACTCCTCATTGGTCATATAAATTCTAAGGGATCCGAGTTAAATGGATCTCATGGTCCTTTGACGTGGATGGACATCATCATGGAGCAGAGCTGCTCTGATGTTGGTTATGGGAGAAATAAACTTTTCTTTTACATTTCTTCTCTTGTTATGTTAGCTAAGTCTTTATTCAATCTCTCTATGACAGCTCTCTAGCCTTGATAAAACTAGAGAATCCCTTAGTATACTTTTGATCTCCTAGAATACTCTGGTAGCAACTAATGCCTTTTTTCTTGCTTGTATCTCCCTGAGTCATGGACTCTAAGACAGTTGCCCTCTGTAATAACACAGAAACAATAAAATGAAAGTTTTGAGTAGTTACATCTTCAAATAGATATTTGGTTAATATATTTGTTTTTACTAATAGAAAGACTGTACAACATTTTGTTTTATCAATGAAGTTCAAAGCTTACTTGTCTATATTTTTCATTTTCACCTCATCATGTTCCTTCTATCTGTGTGTGTGTGTGTGTGTGTGTGTGTGTGTGTGTAACTTCAACAATAGAAAATAGTACAACTAATCACACACCCAATAAGAGGCAACTTTTTAAAAAAGAAAAATAACATTACACAATGTTACTTTTCAGATAACCAATGCTTGGAAATCTATCCACTTGTGTTTCCATAGTAAATGCTAAAAGTCTGTCTTATAATTTGAGAAGTGTGACTTTCCAATGGAAGAAATAAACAGTTAGATGATACTTTGTATCTAAAAGTAAACCCAGACCCATAAGCCTATAATCTTATATGTGTAGAAGTCTACCACAAATATATCACTCTGAGAGACTTAAGCAGTATTGTTCTGTGTCTTTTATGCATGAGGTATAGAAGTAAGAAAAAACTCATATATTAGTTCCTTCCCCATGATGCTCAAGCAGGATCTGCTGGAAGAGGCTTGGGGTGAGTTCATTTCACACTGTGTGGTTGTCCCACAGAGAATGTGGCTCTCCTCAGTTCTGGGGTGGGGAGAGCACATTATTGGGCTGCTATATAATTTCTTTATAAATTATTTGCCAGCTAGAATTATATTCCAGAACCCTATAACACATATATTCTATCAGGAAATATTAACATGCTATTCAGACTACAAACATAGATGCTCAGGTTAGTATGCTCTCTACATGACTTAATGACAGCATACTCTCAGATTTTGCTTTCATTCTCTCCGTGGGTAATTTCTGTCTTGTTTATCTTTGGTCTGATTTGAGCTATATTCTTTTAGATTAAAAAAGGAGGGGACAGATTTAGAAAAAAATATTGATTCTGATTCTGGGTATCTAAATGGCTCTAATCACTGCTTTCCATTCTTGCTAACCTGCCTGCTCTTGCTCCTCACCACAGAACTGTTTACTCGTGGATAACAAGTTCCTGTTCTAAGCACTGATGGAGGAGAAAACACCAGAGGCCTGAACAAGGTCAAGATACAATTTTCAACACCTGTCCCATCAAACAAACCACAGACCCCTCAATTGCATATAAGGTTCAGTGAAATGAAGATGGGGAAGTAAAGGGAGGCTTGATAAGAAACACCTTCTTATCTACCTTACCTATAACACGTTCTGTATGAGTGTGAGTAGACAATCTTCCCAGGAATCATAGACAAAGTGTTTCAGTAAATGTAATAACTAATATACTTTAAATGGTCAGTGCATTATTAGATATTATTTTAACACATAGTTAAATCTTAATTATTGAACTAGTGATCATAATCAAATAAATGCAAGCAGTTATTTCTAATTAAAGAAATGTGATGGACAAAGGGATACATTTGGGCACTCAACTTCTTTTAATTGGGTTGAGCCCAGACAACATGATAGTAAAAGCCAGAAGTGCTGAGGCAGCTGTTTTGCTTTCTTATGAATTGTTAGAAGTAAAGATAAGCTTAAGGAGAATTTCTAGGGCAAGGTCTGCAGTTAATGTTTTGTTAAATAAATGGAAAAGTTCTAGTAGGAAGGAAGAACACAGGAAACCTTTCTATACTTTTATATTTAAGGCAAATCTGAAAGAGTGGAATAGTAAAATAGCTTCTCTTCCCAATGCTGGGCACATCTGTGTGATGGAGAATGGGAGGGGAAGATATGGTTGTACAAGGGATTATGTCGTAGCTCTCAGTATCACAAGTCTGTCCCATCAACACCCAGGGTAGTCTGCATATGCCTTTCCACCAAGAGAGAACAAAGTTATTTCTAGTTCCCAAATGCAGCAGGAATTTTTTAGGGCCTGTGGAAAGTGGAAACCTTCCAGGAATTATTCCTTTTGAGATGTGTCAGTAGTTACAAAGAGTGAAGACAGACCATATGAACATTAATACATCCTTCTGTGTGAACTATGAACTATCAAAGACATGTCTTGGAAATCAGCCTCTGTTAAAATCTGTTCCAATGCTAAGACATGACAAAGGATGAGCCCAGTATAGACTGGGCTGGTGGGAACTTCTGAGGAAGTACCTTGCATGATAAGATTTGTTCCTTTGTATCTTTCCAATGACTAGGGACTGGAATGAGTGAGTTGAAGTGTTTAGCCCAGCTGGGTTTGTGGTGCATGTCAGTAATCTAGCACTCAGGAGGCAGAACTCAGATCTCTGTGAGTTCAAGGACAGTGTAGTCTACAAAGTGAGTTCCAGGACAGCCAAGGCTCTGTTACAGAGAGAAAACCTGTCTTGAAAAACCAATAATCAGACAAATAAGCAAATACATATTTACCCAAGTAAGTAAATAAATACATAAAATAAATGTTTATCTCACACTGCAAATTCAATCAGTTCCCATGAATCTAATCTTCTTGCCAGTACTAGAAAAGCCCACATTAAAGAACTTCTTTAGGCATGACTGCAGACCCATAAAGTAGGAGAGCAGAACTGACATATGACAGAATAAGAGGCTGTGCACAGAGAAGGAAAAGAAGAGCAGCCTTTTAAAAGCTGTGGTGTACCTCTGCTTGAACTTTCCTGCTATAGATACATCCTTAGAGACATAGACAGAAGCAAGTCTTTAATAGAGGACTAGAAGTGGAAGTATTCAAACGCAGAAGAATTTGCAAAATTTGAAATTACTTAGAGATGGTTGGAATGGGCTGGAGAGATGGCCAGTGGTGAAGAGCACTTGCTGCTCTTGTGGAGGACTCAACTTCTGTTCCCAGCACCTATTAGTGTGGCTCACAGCTGTCTGAACTCCAGGTCCACGGAATCTGCTGACCTCTATGGTCCCCCTCAGGCATATGGAATACATACATATAGTTAGGTACACATACATACATACATACGTACATACTACATGCATACATACAAATAAAATAAAAATAATTAAATACATTACTTTAAAAATGTTTTAAACAGAAATTTGGCTTGAATTTTTGAAAGACTAAATTTTGTGTCAAACTCTGATTTTACTTTTTTATGAAATAAAATTAGTATAATTAATTTAATTGCCACTATTTTAAAGTTTTAAACATGTGTTCCATATGCATATATTTATAAGTTTATTCGTAAGTTCTAGTAATTTGAGTTATAGTTTGCTTCAAAGGACTAATCCATAAATGTTATTAGTTTGTTTTTCTACATGGAAAAAATAACTTTTAAAGAGGCCTAAGACTTTTCCTTGATTTGAGGCAGACCATTATTTTTTTATTCTTACGGTTTGATGGCAGACATCATTAGGTGCATACCTATAAGACAAATGCCCAGGCACTAATCTCAGGGAATGTTGACAAGGAGGCAACTCAATGAAGAGGCTTTGCGTCAGGTATTACACATTGTGTTCAGCAGTGGGGATCTGCGCACAGCTGAGGCTGCCAGGAGGAAGGATGCTGGTATCACCAACCCACCATCCCTCCCTCTCAGAAAGCGAATGCACACTCCTCTGTCACTACAGATTTTGGGTTGATTCTAATCAAGTTACAAGTGAAGACAGGACTCAGAGGCAAGAGTGAGCCTGATTCTTTTAAAATCACTTTAGCTTAGAGAAAAGACTGACAGAGTGAAAGACAATTCAGCATTTGGAAAAATTACACTGATAGACTTGATTTTTTTGTCTGAGCCAAGATGCCAAATCTGTCTCTAGCTTTCGCCGGCATGGTTTCCCTTGAGGAACATGGATGTCTAGGGAGAAGTGCAAGCTCCCTGGATGTGGAGTTAGATGTAAAATGGATCTTGGATGATATAGCTAATGCACCCAGGGGCTCTTTTGGTCCCAGTGCCAAGGCAAAGAGGCAGGTGTTGATATCTTGGGAATGGATGAGTTGGAACTTACAGGTTAATGCTACAAGCTGTTGGCAGGTATGTTTTTTTCTTCCATCATAACTACTCCTTCATTAAAGACTTTCTCTTGTAATACACACTATGGAGAAATAAGCTGTGCTTCATAACTTCGGATAACAGCTAGAGTGGTCCAAGTCTGTGTAGGCATGGCAGCAGAGGATACACAGAAAATGTCTAGCCATCAGATGCTCTAGAGTTAGAAGTGAAGCAGTTACTAGGGAGAGATTCATTGCCTGAGACGTGATTAGAGTAACTTCTGTAGTTACACACATTCATTTAATGGGAATTAGGAGATTTAAGTTAGAAAACACTGTGAGGGTCAGGAATATGAATTGCACACTAAAGAAATTTCTCATTTTGGAAACAATTAAACTGCCACAAGACAACAAAACAAAACGTGTAGATAAAGCAAGCACTGGTGAGGGAGATAAAAGAAGGTAAGAGAGGACATCGTGGAGGACATCCTTTGCCATGGGACTATGACAGCTGAGGACCTCCAGGCTGAAATACTGAGGAGTCCCATCTGCAGTGCTTTTCTCTACAGGATCAGATAGTAAATGCTTAAGACTCTGTGGAGCCTCAGACTCAGTCACTGTTACCCTGCAGCAGTTGCAGTACAATCTGAGAACCTCAGGCCATTTGTAAATAAGTGAATAGCCCATGTTCCAATAAGATGTTATGAGCACTGACGTGTGAATTTCCTAGCTTTTTTTTTTTTTTTTTTAACCTTAACAAGATATTTTATATTATTTTGAACTTTTTCCCCAACTGCGTACAAAGAGAGCACTTGGAGCTAGCAGAAGAAAGTTGTGTTGGGGCATAGGGAAAGGGATTGAGGGAGGGATAGGGAGTAGACTTGAACAAAGCACAGTATGTGTATGCATGAAATTCTCAAGCAATAAAAAGAGGAGTAGGGAAAAAGAAAAGACGTGTAACAAGCCATTACAAAATTTCTAGTTCCTACAGAACAAAGCAGTGGGCCACAACGTTTAGCTGCTAGTCTAAATTAGAAATCCTTACTGGGGCAGATATAGCCTCCTTCTGAACACTTACATATTGAAATTCTTGTTAATTTTATTCTAAAGTATGTTCCTTTTATTGAAAAAGTATTTTCAAATGAAAGCCCAGCTGAACATTTGAATGGCTCTGGAGTCTCCGAAGATGTTTTTAGCACGAATATTCTTCGCAGTAAAGCTAAATAACAATGAATCCTGGGAAAAGAGATTCTGAAAAACTTCTAGAGTCCTAGAAAAGATCAACAAAATTTTATAGGATAGTGCCTATTAGTTCAAAATTGTAAATGACTAAAATATCTTTGCCAATTATCTTTATTCACACAAATGTTCCACACACACACACACCACACACACACACACACACACACACACACACGATTTTTATTGAGAGCAAGTATCAAGCCTTCTGAAGGGTCTTTCCTCAGTGTGACCTTCAGCCTCAAGATTTTCCAGAGATTGTTTCTCTGTTTGCAATTTTACTCCCGTAGGTTTTTTTAAGAACATGGGCTTCAAGTGCCAAGAGAAACCTCTAGGACTGCAATCTGTTCTCTCAGGCTGTCCCTTCCGCATGGCCACGCCTTTCGCAGGTAGCAGCTTTTGCCCACATCAGCCATCAGAGCTCATTTGCAGTGCCCTGTATCTTTGTAGTGATAGAAAGGCGCCCCACCAGGAAACTGTAAGACCAATAATTATATTTATCACAAATTTAGCCAGAGGTTATGAAAAGTCATTGCTTTCTACCTCCTAATGAGCTGCTTTTCTTTCAACCCGTTATTAGCCTTTTTTTTTTTTTTTTTTTTTTTGAGACTAAACCCTCTGGGCAGCTGTCAGTCATTATTGCATAATGGCACACAGGGTATGGGATTTCTTTTGGAAGGAAAAGAGCTCTTTTTTCTTCTCCTTTTTTTTTTTTTCTCTTCAGTTCTAGCACATGTTCTTTCTGTTTCTAAGGCAATGCACATATTTATATCCAAGCATGTAAATGGGTTACAAAACAGTTGTGACCTTATTTTCCTGAGTTCAACCTCCTCAATTCAGTAAATACTATGTTCTGATGATATGAACAATAACACTAAGGAAGACTGCAGTAGCAACTCAGCATACAAAACCTGTAACGAGGCGCAGTCCAGGAGGGACACCATATTATTATCGTTACTTTCCCCCCCCCCCAGTTGGGACAGAAATCAAAAGCAAATCAATAATGAAGAAACACTGGCCCTTGGCTTGGTTTCTCAGTGACAGTACAAGGCTCTCTGATGAGTGTGAAGCAGATGGTACAGCTGACCAGCTGTAGGTTCCTAACCCCTTTCCAGGCCCCATTTCAAGAATATCTAAGAGGCTGATTTGAAGGGTCTGTGGGTGAGGGAGCACATGTGAATGCTCATACCTGTGTGCATGGATGCTAGAGTCAGCCTCAGTTTCTCTTCCTCAGGAGGCTGTCATCTTGTTGGCTGAGTGTAGTGGCTTAAAAGAACATGGCCCCACAGGTACACAGGGAATCATGCACTATCAGAAGGTGTAGAGTTGCTGGAGTGCGTGTGGCTTTATTGGAGGAAGTATGTCATTGTTACTTCCAGCCGCCTGCAGATCTAAATGTAGAACTCTCAGTTCCTTCTCCAGCATCATGACTGCCTGCCGGGTACCATGCTTCTCACCATGATGGTAACGAATGAAACCTCTGAAGCTATAAGCCAATTCCAATGAAATGTTTTCCTTTACAATAGTTGCTACAGTCATGGTGTGTCTTCCCAGCAATAGAGCCCTTAACTAAGCATTGAGTTAGTTCACCTGCATGTTACCATGCTTCCCACACTGAGGATAATGGACTAAACCTTTGAAACTGTAAACCAGTCTCAAATTAAATGTTTTCCTTTAAACATGTTTTCCATTATGTTATGGCTTCAAGCCTATGAGGGCCAGTGAGTGGTATGTGGTACTTTGAGTAGGTATGGCCCTCACAGACTCATGTGTTTGAATGCTTACCCCATGAGAATGGCACTATTAAGGAGTACGGCCTTGTTCGAGTAGGTGTGACCTTCTTAGACATATGTCACTGTGGGGATGGACTTTGAGGTCTCCTATGCTCAAGCTCTATCCAGTGTGGAATTTTATTCTCCTGCTGCTGCCTATGGATCAAGATGTAGAGCTCTCATCCTCCATCACAAGTCCCAGGGTTGCCATGCCTGGCTTTTACACGGTGCCAGGGAGTCAGACTCAGGTCCTCATGCTTGTGCTGCAAGCCCATTACCAACTCAGCCATCCCCCAGGTCCTAGTATTGTTGCGTTCTTAAAATTCATTCTTAATTCAGAGCATCTGACCTGAGATCATAGCTCTATCAACAAAGATTTCCGTTAAAAGTCTCCTTTGCCACTCAGTGTAATAGATTTTATTGCTATCATAACTATTTTTGTGGTCTCTTGGCTCGTCTAAGTTTCTTATAGTTTTATAAAATTCTGTTGTGTTAGAAGAATATTCTGGTTGTGGTTTTCAATTTAAAATTGGTCTGTTATTGGATAATGACATTTTTCAAAGGAGACGCTTTTAATGTTGTTTGCAATCAGTCTCTCAATGGAAGCGTTTATACCCTTTGACCAAGAAAGTTTCCATTATAGAGGATGAATAAGTTATAGATACATCTTATGTGCATCACGGTGGCTAGAGAGTGTGGGACTCTGCAAGGCAAACTGAATAAACGGTTAGACCTTAAGTTCTTTTTTTTTTTTTTTTTTTTTTTTTTGGTTTTTCGAGACAGGGTTTCTCTGTGTAGCCCTGGCTGTCCTGGAACTCACTCTGTAGACCAGGCTGGCCTCGAACTCAGAAATCCGCTTGCCTCTGCCTCCCAAGTGCTGGGATTAAAGGCGTGCGCCACCACCGCCCGGCAGACCTTAAGTTCTTAATATGTGTGTGCACACATAGACACACACAAACACTACACACACATACACGCAAGCATTCAACACACACATACAGACACACACACAAGGATTACACACACACTTCACACACATACACACACACATTCAGAGTGTGACAATTGTGTGAGCTAATGGATAGACTGTTGTGGTGATGATCAAGCTATGTATCTTAATATGTACCTTGTACGTATACAATTTGAACTTATGAAAAAAAAAAATGCTCGTATTAGAAAGTAACACGGTAATTATAACAAATACATTTATGAATACTGCCCTATATTTTGTCTCTATTAGAAGCAAATCAGACATGTACCTCTTTCAAATGAGCCACCTTGTGGAAAAGATCGGGGCAGGCAGCAAGTGTCCTGTCAACTTTTGAGGAGTGTCACCAGAAACAGACACACCAGGCTCAAAAGGAAAGCCTTTCGTTTTAGATGCCCTTTGTGCAGAGGACATAAGTGAATATCAACAGAGGAAGCATCGATGAGAACAGAAATCTTAGTCAGGAAGACTGAGAATTAAAAGAAACTCTTGAAACTGGAAGCATCAAAGTGCCCCCTTCCCATTGCATTGCCTGAAACCACAAGGCTCAGCACATAGCTTTTGCATTCAAACTGGGTACAATCCTTGGAGAATTTTGTGTAAGTATTCAATGAAACTGATCATATCTACAGGTCATTTTATCCTTCCAACTTCTGTTTTTTTCCTTTTAATAACCAACTACGTGCTTTTACTGCTACTCATATGTGCCTGCATGTATTACTATGCTCTAGAGCATAGGAAACCTACCAGTGGCCATAGCCTTAAAAACAATGACTACTGGTCCGGTGGCAGCTATCCACTGCCCCTCAGTAAGGGGTGGGGGCTTGGAGATCACCTGTCCCACCTCTTCTGGGATTGTAGCTGGCTTGATTTTATTCAGAACATGAGCAAGTAACCATAGCTGCTTTATGTCCGTGTTTGAGATAGCCCTGCCATGTCTGTGAAAGTGCATTTCAAAGTACTCTGCCCCATCATTACAGCTTCTGCCTCCTCTTTGCGCATGTTCTCTAAGCTGTGATTTTGTATAGAGGAAGTTATATAGATGTACCATCTAGGGCTGAGACTTGAGTTTCTTCTTAGCATTTTCATAAGTTGTGTAATTCCTAAGATCATATGCAATATTGTGCTTATTAGTATATATTCCTATTAAAGTGTAGCTTCAATGAAAAGGGTTAGAAATCTATAGGGTCCAGATTCCTCCAAGCTCTGGAAACAGCATAGAGCAGTTACAGCAAATTGAATTTATCTTCTAGTTCTGGAGCGACAGATTATTTGATCCTGGGTAAAGCAGACAGCTTTGCTGAGCCTCCTCTCTCCTGTCTCCTGGAAGCATCTGTAGTGTGCATCACTGTGTAATGGTGTTCCAAGACAGCAAACGGTGCTGTTTCTCTTCATTTCAATCCAAACAAACTGATGGTTCCTACAGAATTTTCCCAGGTCCTCGGAATGCTTTGTATTTTATCACTTACTTTTAGGAAAATTAATATACATACAACTTGGAAAAGATGCTTCTGTGAGAGTTACCAAAGCAAGTCTGCCCTGGCAATCTCTGGACAGAAAGCAGCTGGGTGTTGTAGTATCAGTCTCAGGCACCTGGTAGGCCTTCTAAGGAGGCAGACTGCAATAGAGGAATTCAACTTGACTGGCCCTTGCTCATCTTGAAAGAAGGGAGTCATGACTGTGGAATGCCAGCAGCTTCAGCCTCAACAAACCAGAAACACAAGAAGCCAAGTGTTCTTTCATAGAGCTCTCCAGAAACGAAGTCACTGATCATTATGCTTAGGCTAGTTAGACCTGTTTTGTACTTTGGAACTGCACGTCTGTAAGCTGCTAGCTCATTGATTCAAGATGTGAAGGAGGAAATGTTATGGTAGCCCCAGGACACGCATGTCACCCGTGAGCTGGATTTCTTTTACCATGAAACTGCATTTCTTTAAGAACCTGCCTACTTTTCCTTTGTGCTGGTTTTATCTCTTTTGGGTTCAAAGCTTTGCAGGCTCTGGCTGACTTTGTCTCTATTGTTGAGTTCATGTAAAACAGTTTTAAAGGCTCGTGGAGAGCTTCCTCTCTTCTGGCTTTCTTAAGAATCTCAGTCTCTTTTAGGGTGCACCCTTGCTCTACATAAGAGGAAACGTTTGAAAAATCTTTCCCAAAAGACCAGTGAAGCCCTTTATGCTAAAGCACACAATGGGCCCATTTTCTTAGTCCTCCTTTTTCTCTGAAATGGCTTTGCAATCTTGTAACTCTTAAGTCCCAAGAGAGATGGCCATTAGTTTAATAAGAATTAGTGACCAATTTTACCTCTTTGAGCCCTAATGTATTCACTTTCTCTTCCCACAAGCCTCAGATACAATGCCACAGCTTTTTATGGTAACATCATTGCATAAAATAACACTTAATAGATGATAGGCCGTAAGAACACAGTCATGCAGGAAGAGACTGCTTCTCACAATGTCTGCTTTGCTTCACTATTGGAGATAAAATTAAACAAGAGAATTAGAGAAAGATACATGTGTTTGTGTGTGTGTGTGTGTGTGTGTGTGTGCTTGTGTATTGTATGTGTGGAAACTATTTGCAAGCCTTCAAGTAGCATTCAAGTTTTTTCTTGATAATTTGTATAATTAAGGAGTTTCAATTATAATTAAGACATGCCTGAAATCTCAGATGGTGGCTACTCATCACAGATTAACTTCACATTAATAAGTAAGAAATGCAAATCACATCATGTTTGTAACTGACATTAGCTGCTGTTCTGTAAAAAGGAAAAACGTGTAAGAACAGAAGTATCTGTGGGAACGTCCAGTTGTCTAGTGCCTATCTTAGGGGATAATATCAAACTCGCAAAACAGACATTGATTTTACTTTCCTTACCTACATAACTTATGTAATTTGATAATGTCTAAGGAAGTTTAAAGTGATCAAAAGTGGTGTAAGAAAGCAGAAGCCCATGCTGTCTAACTTTTGCAAGCTCCCTCAGGATTTGCAGTACTTACCACAAATACTGTCCACACTAATGATGTTGGTTTTGAGTCCTTCCTTCATACCAAACGGCAGAATGTTAGTTTATTTTTCTCTGGCCCCTGACATTTACACAAGAAATGAATCATATGTAGGATAAGAGCATTCTGAAGGCCAGGTTTAGAAGTAAATGAGATTTGAGAGTTTAATATTACAGATAATTGATAAAGACCTCAGAATAATGTGCATTCACCAGCAGTCATTAAGGATCCAATTAGGTAATGAACGTAAAAGCCACAGAGATGAGGTATGCAAAGCTCCAAGGACTGATTTTTAAAAACTTAAGAACTATAATATAATAATAAATAATAATAATAATAATAATAATAATAATATAAATCATACTGAAATACTTACCTATGAAGTTTAAAATACCTTAGGACTATTTAGCACATGCATTCTTAAAGGTCAAGTCTATTTTGCCAACAGAGAGACTTATGACCCCA
The DNA here is from genome assembly GCA_021653895.1 of Mastomys natalensis. Classification (NCBI taxonomy): domain Eukaryota; kingdom Metazoa; phylum Chordata; class Mammalia; order Rodentia; family Muridae; genus Mastomys; species Mastomys natalensis. The sequence goes on from JAJTUV010001948.1 coordinate 190,665, forward strand.
GTGTATCCCAGTGATCCCAGCCTCCAGTGTCATGCTAAACAATGACACTTATGCCTTCAATATCTTAAAATCTGTTGAATGCAGAACTCCAGAGCCCTTTACCTGCATAGGGACTCATCGGAGGGAAACTTGCCTGATGTTGGGCATCCTTATGGTTGGGACATAGGAGCTCCCAAGGGTCTGGTGGGAGCTCTCTCAGGTACATAATTGACAAACAAAGAATTTAGCTTCTAAAGGAATGGGAAGGTTCTTTGCATTTCTAGTAGCGAATTTTCAAAAGTCATTAAAATTTCTATTTTTATTCACCAAACACTTTTTTTTTCACTTAAAAACCTGTCAATATACTGAGGTATCTAGGGGTTAAAAGTAGGATTTAGGATTTTTCTGTCTTTCCAGGACATAATAAATCGCTGAAACTCAAAACCTTAAATAAAACTTTAAACCCCACAGAACCTGGGATGTAGCATACAGAAGGAAGATGCTTCAGCCCTTAGTTCCCACTGTCTCCCTGTGAGACAGCCTAGCTTGGTAATGGAGGGACCTAATGGTGTCCAGCCTCCTCCTGGAGAGAATGTTTTGAAGACACTCTGGCCAGTAGCTGGAGCCCTGCTTTGTGTTCTATGAAGCCTGTCAGTCTTCTTCTATGTGGGACACAAGGCAGAAACAAGAGGCACACACCACCAAGAAACAGAGGTCAGGCTGAAGATAGACCTTGGAGACCTGGGTCAGCAGGCAGAAGGAAAGAAGGGAGGAAAAAAGCAGAAAGGTGGGTTTATGGGCCCCATCCCTAGGTCTGCCTCACATTTGCTATATGACTGTGAACGGCTCACTCACCATCCCTGGAGAGGAATTCTTCCCTTATAAAATAGACATGAAAAATCAGCACTTTGCTATAAGGCTAAGACAATGTTGGGAATACAAGGCATAGCAAAAGTGTCAATTAGCAGAGGTATTATAGTCTGTAAAAAGACAAATGATTATCTTAGACCAGGGCATGTTATCATGTTTAGGTAATAGACAGGCTAGTTTAATTTTCTATTCTACTATGTTCTAATGATTTTGTAAAATAAAATAAAAAATGACTTGCTAGAAAACTTAAATAAAAAAGTACATCCACTTAAAAATTCACTTTTAGATTTAATAGACAAACTATTTCTCTGTTAGTTTGCTGTAAGCATAGTTAAACATAGTCTTTCTGTACTTAGCTGTTTATCGCCAGTCACCGGCACGTATGCAAATGACTTCTGATGGTTGTGGTTCTCCTATTGCCACCGCTGGCCAGCAGAGACTACAAATCATCTTATTCAACCCCCTCCTCTCTCTCTCTCTTTCTCTCTCTCTCTTTCACACACACACACACACACACACACACACACACACTGATTCCAGAGGCTGTTTGACTTAGATGATCATTCCTAAATAAAAATCAAGTAAATTGAATAGCCAATGATAGAAAAACAATTTACTCTCAATTTTCTAGAAAGGCAACTCACTCCCTTGTCTAAGGTGCCTCCCCATGATGCTCTGCTATTTGCGAGTGTGGGGCATGTCCTAGAGTTCATGTGCTCACCACTTTTCCTTTTCTCTGCTATCACCACACCACAAGGCACAACACAGCCCCCGGACAAGCCACAGAGAATTGCGTGTGGGATTTGCTGTTCATTGACTCATTCACATTCTGGTATTCACTGTGGAGGGATGGCTACATGCTTTCAGAGAAGCTCAACGACAGTCATACCCTTAGGGAAGGAGATCACAGTGAGCCTGCACACTTGTGGAAATATTGAGGCAAGAATCATGAAGGTTTCTGCACTGCTAATTCCAGAGTTCAAGCAGAATATGATTTCTATGTAGCATACCTAAAACAGCAAGAGGAAGTGGTTAAGTGTGTAAAGCTTGCACGGCCTGGGAAGCAACTTCAGGAAATTCTGTCTTCTACCTTAGTACTTATCCTTTGGTGGGAAGCCAAGGGAAATGGGTCTTGCTTTGTTTGGAATCTTTTCCCTGTCTGAGCCTGGAGACAGGGCTCTGTTTCCCTGGATTGTTACCTTGTAATCACGGGGCAATTTGTTTTTTCTTGTCTACATTAGGTTACTTTCATTAGCATATAAAGTCAAGAGTTTGATTTTTATACTTTTTGCCTGTCCATGTTAAACTCCTCCCCATCTATTGTGGTGCACACATCCCAGGTTATACCTTTCCTGCCTGTTCGTATCCTCTTTCCATGATACATGATTTGGTTCCTTTTTTCCCCGCCTTCCCACCACCCTTCCACTCTTCTTTGACACCGTCCTCTTTCTAGTTTCATGTCTCATATCCATACCCACATGTACAAACCTCACAACCTAGGATCATACATGAGAGACAACAGGCTTCGTTTGTCCTCTTGGATCTGAGGTATCTTACTTAATATAACAATGTCCAAGATCTACCCATTGTCAACGGGAACCTTCTTATTAGTTTGGTTCTGTGATTGTCCTCTTTGTCCACAAGCAAAGCATCAGTGTGATGGGCTCGGCACAACCTCCCTGCTCTGGGAACCTCAGCTCTCCTCTTCAGTCCCCATTTTAATGCTCTTTAGTTTGAAACTTATGCACCACTAGTGAAAATGGGCATTCTCTGGGCAGGGTTGTCCTTTTGTGCTGTATTACTTCTTTAAATATTTAGTGAACAAGCATTCCACCCATTCATTTGTCCTTTCCCCATTAGGTTTTAAGAATAGGCTTAATTGTTAAAGCATGAGCTATGTCCCTTCCTTTTAGCCACTGAAAAATTTGGGCATGTTTTGTCAAAAAGGAACCGACAGATCAACTACAACAAAACCACCCACAAAACTCATAGAGTGGTTCTCTGGTTTCGTGTGCCATCTTTACAATGTCAGATGTTAGGGAATCCCTAGATAGACTTCAATTCAATACAAAAACTCCATGTTACCCACCTTCATTTATGTAGATGAAATTCTAGTGAAAAGAAAAAAAAATCCCTGCTTATTTGAAATGGTTTCTGGTCATTGGCACATACTGAAGTATGACAACTGCTCTTTCATTAGGATATTGCTAATAATGACCTATAGTGAAAAGCAGTGTGTCGTTACTAAGGGCTGTCTGTCTGTATCATTCTGCACAGGAACACAGTGCACACTGATGTTAAACGGAGGGCAAGAGGACCTCGGCCCAGCTTTTCCATGGTGTATGAGATGACGCAGGAGGAAAAGGATGATAGATGGCTTCTAATCACCAGTTCATAAACCCAGGTTAGCAAGACCAATATGGGGTCACCTCTAAGAAACATTCATTTTCTCCATAGATGGTTAACCCTTCTTAATATATTAAAGCACTGTCTTCTCTGTAGAGTCTCCGTGAATGGAGCAGTTCTCCACATTCTCTGAGCTGTACCAAGCCCCAGGCTGACGAAAAAGGACATGCATCATTTGGTAGTATTTTCACTTCTGCTTCACTCAGCTAATTGATGCTTCCTAGCCTCAGTGGTGAAGCCACGGTGAAAGAAAAAATGAATTCTTAGAAACTTGGTCATGAAAATGTTTTCATTTAGGTCCAAGAAGGAAAATGAAAAGGATTTTTAAGCTTAACACATTTTTTTTCCTCTTCTGTTCTTATTTTTTTCTGTTCTATGTCTCTGTCCTTGTAGCAGACAAAAGCATATAAAGGGAAGATTTGTAACAGAAACCCTTTAGAAGGTTTACACATAATAAACATTAACTCTCTAGATGATGACAATTGAGTCTCCATATCATGTCTGTAAAGTGCATCGTGAATGATGCAAAACATTGGTTGGAATAAATGCACTACATACCACATTGGAATCAAGAACAGACAGTAAAAACGATTGTATGCAAAGATGTGGAAATGTGTCTACTGTAGAACATGAAAACTAAAGGTTACAATTGCTCATTTCAAGAAATGACTAAAAAATGTTTGTGAGAAGTACCAAATGTGCACTCTTACATTTTAACAAGTTAAAAGAGTAAAGGAACAGATCTGAATAACAGTTCTTAGAACACAGAGAGCCATTTTGAAAACGTGAAAATAATGTTGATTCTTACAAATATTTGTGTCGATGCAAAGCAGAGGTTGACAGATGACGAAGGAAACAAAGGTTCAATGGATACTTAACTCCTTAACTACATTTTCTGCAATATATTTTATGATTTAAAAAAAAACCAAAACCCTTAAAACAACCAGCTGGAACATACAAGAATTTTAGAAAACATGAAATGTATCTGGAAAATTCAAATAGCACCAGCATTGTGCTTTCATTCATTTCAAAGTAGGAATGTAGTGGAGAGAAGAGTTGGCAGCTCAGGATAGACCAGAAAGCCCATAGATCCATTTATTAGGTCAGAAGTGTGAACTACCCAATTAGCACCTGACCTGGTTGGGTACTTGGCAAGCACTGTCTGTAGCACTGAGGTGGAGACAGGAAGCCTGGAGAAAAGTTGTGTACTAATGGAGGAAGGGTGGGGGTTGTTCAGAAGCAGAGACACTAACAGCAGCATGTGTCAGATATCAAGAATGCTATTTAAAATAAAAGGTAACAGCAACGACACAGACTAAAAGCTGGAGGGGCCGAGGATGCGGCTCAGCTGTCAAGTGCTTGCCTACAGGGATAAGAATCCAGGTTTTCCCACTGTACCACAACCAGAACAAAGAACAAACCAAGAACAAAGTAAAAGTAGTAAAGAAAGGAAGAGAAGGAAGAAAGAAAAAAGAAGGAAAAGATAAAAGAAGGGAGGAGAGGGGGGAGGAAGGGAAGGAGAGGAGGGAGGAGAGGGAAGAGCAGGAAGCAACTAGAACTTGAAGTGAGAACTCATGTTAGCAGACAGTCTTGTATAGCTGCCCATAGAAGGTGACGTGTACAGAGTCCTGCAGGTAGGACACCTGTGGGATAGGGACAGATTTGAGGAAGACAAGTCTGAGAAGAGGGAATGGCATTAGGGTCAGAAGGCAGGAATGACAATCCCTCTCTTTCTAGAAGCCTGAATTTGGAGATAGAGGTAATTACCAAGCTTAGAAAAGGCCCAAAACCAAAAACCAATATTTGATTTTATTTTGTTGCAATAGTCTGATGATGTTTTTTGGGCGATGGTATGAAGGTTCCTGAGTGCACATTCTAGGAAAACAGTTATTTTCATGGCTATCAAACACATCCAGCAGCTCCATGATATATTCCTTCCTCGCCTTGTCTCTTTGTTCCTGTCTGGAATATTGACACACTGCTTGGAAATAAAGCAGCCATTTTGCCCACTATAGGGACAAAAGCCACATGGAAAGGCTCACAGAGAGCATTTGGTTTCTTAATAGTTGGAGCTGTCCCAGCCCTGTACTGCCAGCCTCTAGACTTTTTGATAAAGGAGAAAAAAGAGACCTCTTGTTTAGTGATGATGGTTAAATATTCTTCTTATTTGTGTGTGGTGATATGCATGTCATTGTAGATGGGTTTTAAATTCCAGAAGTTAAAAATGGAAGTGGTCAGGGTCAGGCAGGAGGGTTTATTTTCTGGAGTAACGATTTCGCTTGTATTCTAATTGCAACAGGAAGACATTAACAGGTTTCAAGCAAAAGGCTGATATAATCTTGCTTTTTCTCAGAGAATAGCCTGGCCGCTGTGTGTAATTAGACAGCATGGAGGCAGGATGGAAGCAGAGAGAACAATTAGAAGGCTGTTGTGAGAAAGGATGTGGCTCTCCTTCCATATGATTTTCTACAAGTATTTTGGTACAGTTAGCTCTCTGACATTCGGTGGTAAAATAGTGCTATTTGGCAAGCATTCAGGTAAATTCCTAGGCATCTGCTAAAGCAGGAGTCAGAACTTCTCTAAAACCAGCAATTCCAGGTCATGGCCACGGCATTCAGATTTTTTATATCTGTTTGTGGCTTGCAGATGTTTGAATGATGATGAGAGATAATTGGTGGTTATCTTCTCTGTATCCTTGTCTGATTTAGTCTATCCACACCATGATAAAATCTCTTTTCTCCTCAGTTTCCCTCTCAAGTTTCCTTTGCTACACACTGTTCAAACATTAGCCAGGGCTGTCAGCCAAACTACTTGTAGCCACCTGCCATAAGGACCATCTAATAGAAATCAAAAGACTTGACAAATTGAATATATTGGGGTTATGTACTAGCTGGGAATTGCTATTAGCTTGGAATTAGAATAGCGATCAGAGGAAAATGATGCTATCCCACTAGTTATTGATTAGTAAATTGTCTCCCTTTATATACATAGGATATAGAAGAAAATAATTTCTCAAGATGGAATACAACTGTTAGTATAGTTCCAAGGACTAAGAAAACAATATTTTGTGGATTCTGAGGAGATGGCTCATATAAGGATCTGAAATCAGATCCCCAGCACCCATCAGAACTCTGGACAGACACATACAATTCCAGGCTAGGTAACCAAATACAGGTGGATTTCTGGAGCTTGCTGGCAGCCAACATGGCTGAATCAGTGAGTTTCTGGTTCAGTAAGGAACCCTGTCTCAAAAACAAGGTTGAGGCCAATTGAAAACTTGGCCTCATATCCACATATGCATACATACACACAAACACACACACACACAAACACACAAATGTACATATCACACATTCGTGCACACAAGCACAAAGAAGTAATAATTTTATATAAATTATATTTCTCTTACAAGTGACTATTATTAATGTATAATTTCAAGATTTAGCCAAGGACGATGTGCAATCTGTGTGCAAGAAACAAAGATACTCATATACCCTGCTGCATACTGTGGAGAAACATTGATGGCAGAAAAATAGGTTTTGGTTAAAATTGGGAATTGCATTTATCATGATATCACCTACCAAGATATCTGAGAACAACCCTAAATATTCAACCAACCAACCAAAATCTTCTGAGTGTTGTTCTAAGTTGGAAACTGTTAATGTAGTTCTGTGAGGGGGCAGTGACTATGGGAACTGTGCATCAGGAATCATGGGCCCATGCACAGGTAGTAGGGACGAGGCCATCTGGAGGCCAGGCTAGCTTTCTTCAGGTGTGTGAAGAGCTCTTTGAACAAAAGTGATGAGAACTACTCTGTGCTAGACTGAGGGAAGAAATAGGGTTGGAAATAGAGAGAGACATATTTGGCTCCATATTCTGAGTAACTTCCTAAGGCTGTGAGCTTCTAGGGACAAAATGGAAACGTGTAAAACCATTAAACATCTTTGGTTTCCTACAGACTTTGATATTACATGTTACCAAAATTTTGTGGTCTCTTATTTTGAGACTTCAACGGTTGATCAAAATGGAGTTAGAATAGCTAACTTTATTTTGTAAAGAAAGAATGTTAAACATGCTCTTCTATCCAAACTGTCTTCTGCTATTATTTCCATTTGACACCAGAAAGATTATCTAACACTCCCTGACATGTACCTTCAAGACAGGAAATCTAGAACTGTAAAATAGCAAATAGCCCATTTCGGTGAACAGAGGAGCAAACCTTACTTCACCCCTAGGTTTCTATTCATGACCAAATTGTGTAAACTATATGATTCTGAGAATTTAATTTCTTTCTCTTCTAACCTGACTACCACTGCTATGTGATTACATTCAAGCTGAAAACAAAACAAAACAAAAAACAACAATTAGAGTTTAACTCTGGCAGGCAGGTAATATAGTCCAAGTACTAAGACAATTATTATATCCTAAATTTCCATCAGAAAAATTATTATTCATGAAATACTCCCATAATAAGTCTTCAGGAACTCAAGAGAATGTGCTGGTGGTTCAGGCACAGAACTCGATAATAATAGGTACTTCAAATGTCACTTACGAAGCCTCGGGAAATAGTAAACAGGGCGAAGTAGCAGCAGACACAAACAGTTATCACAGAGGGTAAAACTTTGTTTCTTTATTATCCTAAATCATGAGGCTCCAATGATGCATATTTTATCACAGGACTCTTACCATATGTAATATGAAGTTTCTGAGCGTATCCTCAGGGACCACAGTTACTGAAATAGATAATCAAGAATTCCTTTTATGCTCCTCTCAACACCGGTGCTGTTCAGATTGAAATTAGCATCTTTTACAATGAGATACCAGTTGCTGTCACAAACTGACATGACAGCTGGAAAGAGAGGCCTGTTTATCCTGCTCTTCATGTCTTTGGTTCATTATGGTTTATTAAGATGTGCACTGTAAGTTCCTGAATGAAGAGACATAGAGATTGTGCATAGTGATTATCATTCGAATAGAGTTCTTGTGAAAATCTTTTCTCCAAGGAGGGTGGGAAGCAATGAAGGTCAAAGATCAAAACAACTCTTATATGAAGAGGCTTCTAGAAACCTCCAATTATTCTTTTAAAATATGTCTTATAAGACGGGTTTTCTCCCTATTTCAAGTACATTTGTGTTTACAGGAGACAATAATGACTCCATATGAACTATCCACTCACTTACAGCTTCTGCATGTTCATGATCCTTGGACATTAGTCCTGTGACATGAAAAGTAATTCTGTATTAAAGCAAGAGTTCAAAACACTTGCCTGGAGTCACATGGGTGGCACAAGGACTTATGTGTTCTAAATGTGCTGTTTTTCTCTACCTCATATACTACCTAAAAAGATGGCTTTTTAGAAGTTAGATTTTTTTTTCAGTTATTTCTTGGAGTGGGAGTGGATGTAGTATAGAGTCAAGATATTATTTTCTAATGACATTTATAACCAACATTTATCATGTACATGCTCTATGTGTTGGGGAAGGCAGAAAATGCTTTCTATAGATGATAAAGTGTCATTCTTTTGGTGCCATCACTATTAATCTTACTTTTCAAATGCCTAAACTTGTTCTAAGAGATAAAGTAATCTCTCCAGAAATATAAGAACAGGGCCAGAGGTTTTCAGCTAACCAGACTCTAACATCAGAGGGCTGAACCCCTACCCATTGTTCCTGAAGCTCATTTCAGATACAAGAGTGACATTTCACATCAAATGGGTGACTCCTGGCAGTAGTGGTACTTATCACGCTTTATTTGAAGCAGCATTGTTGATGCATGGATCTAGAGAAAGTGCCCTTAGCTATTGCAGAGGTCTGTATCTTTGTGTCTTCTATCTTTTCTAAATTAGTTTGCATTTCATCTTTTGTTGTTGTTAAGCTAGAATGCAGATATTATTTAATGTATTGTGTCATCTTGTGCCCAGTGCCAGAAAGCAAAGATAATTGATTTAAATTGATAATTGACCGTGTGGAGACTTCTCCTGCCAAAGGGAATGAATGAGTCCAGAGAACATGGAAAGAGCTATTCCTCTTTCAGTGGATATATCAGGGAATGGTTTTGCATCCCTTCCCCCGTTATACTGGGTCATACTCTGGGTAGCCACTTCAGTCTTTCATGGGGTCTTAGCTGTGAGAATCCTAGAAACTCTACAAACCGAATAAGGATATGTTTGCAGTGATAAGGGGAGAAAGATTACGTTGGGTCGTGGCTAAGTCTTAGGGTAGCTCTATCAGAACCAAAGGTAACTTCTTAGAATACTGTAGGCATCAAATAGCATCTAGGTTTTTATTATCAGTATATTGTCATCTCCTATGTCAAGTGCCACAAAATAAAGATAACTGATGTAAATTGCTAATTGTTGACCTGGGTCAGAGCCTGAAAGATATTTGTCTACCTCCTCTTTTTGGCACATAAGCATAGTTCCCAGCTTCTCTTGTCCTGTGATTACAGCCAAATGACAGGAATCTAGCAATGAAAAGCCTTTCAGTACTTTCTATCTTTGTTCCTTTTTTGGGATTGGGTCTAATGCTTTGATTTAATTGTGAATCTACATGTCCAAATACTGAAGACTCTGATCTCCAATTTGTTTTCGACCAATCAATAAAGATGTTAGCTGCTAATTGTTGAACAAGCCAGATCCCTTAGATGTGGAGGGGCTAAGACAAGGGAGAGAGGAGGATAGAGGAAGAGAGAGAGGAATCACCATGTTTCTGAGAGAGACAGATCAGATTTAGAACTACAGAAGGAAAACCATCCAAAATTTGGGGAGAAGGAATGTGACCCCCAAAAGAGCTGCCCAGAAGTGTCTCATAGATTTAGAGGCTGTTGAGTCAGGAGTACCAGAGGGAAGTCTATAATAGCTGGGCAGAGGACTAGAACTGCCCAACCTTTGAGAAAACCAAAGCACTTCAAAAGTAAGCTAATGTGTGCATGTCTTTCATTTGAGGATCCAAAGGGCTTCTGGGCGAGTGGCTGGAAGTGTAGAATCTGCCGGGAGCACAAAGTGGTGTAGTTAAACTATGGTTACAGTTTCTCCCTAGCTTTAAGGAAAGGAAAGATTTTGTTTTCTCCTAACTAGGAGAGTTGGAGCCACAAGGTGAAAGCAGCTTGAATATTGGAGTTTCCACTGGGAGGACAAGCTCTCAGGTAAACTTATATTCCATTGTGGACAAGTTAAGAAGTTACTTACTGTTGAGTTCATCTTCTAAGTTTTAGTGTTTTGATATGGAATGTCACATTTCAGCTCTGTTTAGAATAAAGGTACCATTTTGTTTCTGGTATTTACTCCATTATGGTTCCTTTAGAGTGCGGATGGAATCATACTGATTCACCTTGATCTTTATGGCTACTGTGGCACATCAATGCAAGAACCCAAGTCCCCAGTAGAACCGCACTGGAAAGCTACATGTGCTGCTAGGATGAAATGGAGGCCAGAGGCCCAGTCATACCTTTATGATAGAAGTTTATACAGAAAAGATGATGTTACAACCTGAAACAATAAAATGGGAAGAACAGATTCTTTGTATATTGCTAGTTAGACACCATAGATGCTACTAAGCAACATGAAAATTTAATGGCCATCAAGAGTCACAGAGTCATCTCAGCAAAGTTGGGAGGCAGAGAGGGACACTGTAGTGTAATGTGAAGTTGAGCTGGATAGATAGCTGGTAATATGACTATGTAAGAACTTGACTTTGGTTCCTAGAACCTACTTGAAAAGGCTGGCCATTGGGCCAAAGAGATGGCTTGGTAAGGAAAAGTGCCTTCTGCCTAGTTGACAACATGAGTTCGATTTCCAAAACTGCCCAGCTCTATGACTTTATGAGTTGTTCTCTGAATTCTATGCAGAAAGAGGGAGAAAGAGAGAGGGAGGTGAGAGAGGAGAGAGAGAGAGATGAAACAGATAGAGACAAGAGAGACAGAGAGAAAGAGAGAGACAGACATAGTCAGAGACAGACAGACAGAGGAAGTTGGCATGGGGTTCCAGGAAGCCAACCAGTCTCAGGTTATTCTCCTGCTGTGCGAGCACTAGTGGAATCACTCAAGCTCCACGAGTTTCAGTGACACTTTGTTACTGACTCAGTTTAAAGGCAACACAAGCACCAGTGGAGCTGCACTGATTGAAATGCCAGCATGTCGGATGGGTCAAAACACTCTATTTTGATCATTCTGTGTCTGTATTCTTTGGCCATGTCCATGTGGCAGTTAAGGAGTTTATCTGGCCTTTAACCTAATGTCAGAGGCTGCTGTGTTTGACCTTTGGTCCAGGATAAGAGAGCTGTGGTCTGAATGAAGATACTCTGAGTGTAGAAGTCCTGGGGCTTGAATCAGGGATAGTGTGGAAGATATGTGTATTGTTTGTTTGATTTTAAGAAATGGAACTGTCATGCGAAAGACCAGGGAAGAAACTGTCCCTAAGAATGGACGAGTAAAGAAAGTGGCCCATGCAGCAGAGAAAGTGTACAATTCAAATGTCTGCAGAGACTGCCAATGTTCTAGTGAATGCAAGAAATATGAAGAAATCAAATAAAGCTAAAAGTGATACAGGGAATGTTTCAGACACTTTTGAGATGTCTCTGTTTCTAAAACCTTGATGGATCCCTAGAGAAGGAAAAATGGATAGTCTTTGGTCAAAAATACATCACAAGTTTTTAAAAACCTTAGCTATGGCTATCTGGAAGGGAAGAGGTGTGCTATCTATGAAATTCTCAGCATCTAAGGAGCTACAATTTTTTTTGTTTTAACTTCAATGACCAGAACTCTAGGTGATTCTAGAAAAGGCCATGTGAGGCAAAGATAAAAAAGAGATAAGATAAAATGTGTTTGCTTCAACAATTATTCTCCCAAGTTTATTGACAGCTCCTCTTCTTAATTACAGCTTTGTTGACAGCTATTCACTTTGCATAAAATTCCTCTTGAAATAATTCAAACTCCAATTTGCTTTTGAAATAGAGACATGTTTAAAGGATGATTTTTGTTGTTGTTTTTGTGTTTTTAAGAGTGGTAAACAGTTTGGAGACAATCAGACTTGGGCATGTCATCAGCATTTGCTGCTGGGGCAAGAAGTTCTTTGGTTAATCATTTCAAGAACTCCTATTTCTAGTTCTCAGACCCATGCATTTAAATAACAAATTTCCTGCTAAAGGAATAGAAAACAAGAGCAACAATCAATGGCGAACATTGGATTTTCTTATATAGTTGGCAAAATAAGCCTGGAAGTCCTTTGATAGGAGTAGCTCAGTTCAGAGCAAGGAGAGGCTGGAAAGACAGAGAATAGGTCATGCTCAATGGAGACGTAACTTCTACCTATTGGAACTATGAATGCTATTGGAAGAGAAAGTCATCAACAGCTTTACTCACCTGTAAACTGTAACAGTAACCAATGATGTGCCCATTGGTGCTCAGTAGCATGAAGGTCATAAAGGGTAATAGCTTTCTGAATGAATTTACAGTCTTTTCTAAAATAGGGGCTCATGTCTGGTAGTATAAACCCAGTTAAGGACTACTTATCCTTATGCCCATAGATTAGTGTAACTCTCATCTCTCTGCCTTACTTATTGTCTATTCCTGTGATAAAAAAAAAGAAAAGAAAAGAAAAGAAAAAAAAACATGACTAAGGCAACTCATAAAGAAATTGATTGGTTTCATTTACAGATTTAGAGTGTTAGAATCTTAGACCATCATGGTTGGGAGAATGGCAGCAGGCAAGCAAAAATGACATGACATTTGAACAGAAGCAGAAAGTATGCATCTTAGTTCAAAGCAGCAAGAGAGAGAGAGGGGGTGGGAAGAGAGAAAGAAGATAAGAGAGAGAAGAGAGAAAAGACTGGAAATAGCTGAAGTCTTTTGAATTTTCAGCACTCCAACAAGGCCATACCTCCTAATTCTTCCTAGTTCTAGCAATTGAATGCTACCAAACATATGAACCTATGATTTGAAGCAGCATACCATCACAGAGAAACTTCCTTTCTCCATCCCACCCCTGATAAAATCTGGTAACAGATTTTAATATAGCGACCCATAACTGATCAAAATTCAGAGAATAAATGAAATATGACATCTATATCACACCTCCTCTCCCTAAGGCTCAGAGGACAATGCAGAAGAAGGAACAGAGAAACTGTAAGAGCCAGAACATGGGGAGAAGCTGTTGCAAAATAACATCTTCTGGACATGAGAGGGTCAGTGCACCCCTGAACTCAGTTGCTGTGGCTGTTGCATAAACAAGATCAAGGCAATCATCTTTCCAACATCATGGCAGGAGGATTCACAAGGCCCTGAATGAGGAGCTATTTACATTGATGACTGCTAGGGAAATAGAGTTGGTTTCCTTTGGTCATGTGGCCCCTGTTAGGTTGCCTATGCTACAGTACATGGCACTACACCATGTGCATGTGGGCAGCACTCTTCTTTGTGGGTTGAAAGAAAAGAAGCAAAATAAAAGGAGATATGAAGTTGCTGTCGTGGGGAGCTGTTCAGGAAGACTAAGAAATGAGAAATGAGGCATAGGTATGATCAAAATATACTCTATACATGTGTGAAATTCTTAAAGAATGAGTAATTTGTTTTTGTAAATGCAGTGTTGAAACCTGGATACCTGGACCTGAATTATAAGACTATTTTATCTCTAGGAAAAATAAAGTTGCTGGAAACCATGATGATATTTACTCAATCACCAAATGCTTTATAAATCAGCTACAGATCCTTTGGAATCATTTATATTTTTGCATACTTTTCCTGAACTCTCCTGTTCTCTCAATTAGTGTAGATAATGATTATTCAATCAAACTATGCAATTAACCTCAGAGCTACCTAGATTTTCCCCTTTTTGGTAGATATCTAAGAAAATGTCCAAGTCGAATTTACATTTTATTTTAGTACTTTTGTGTTCCTTGAAAAACTCTACTTACATTCATAAATAAAGAACACTTGTCAAGAGCTATGCTTTTCAATTTTTTTAACAACAATTTTTTTCTGAGTTCTTTTCATAAATTGTTTATTGTTCAACATGGCTAGGCTTTTCAGTGTAGTTACTTATTTTTGATACTTTCACTTTGGCTTAAATTCTTCTTCTTCTCAGTACAGAATGTGAGAGATATTTCAGAATTACCTTATGGTCCTCTATAGGATAGTAATAGTGAGCGGAGGTGGAGAAGGGAAGTCAGAGATCCTTTCATTTTAAGGGACCAAATAGAGTACAAAACACCCCGGAGCAATGGCATACTTCCCTGATTTTTACGTACATAAGGCTATGTTATAGCAGTTTTTCTTTTTCATATATAGCATGCTCCTGCTCTAGTTATTAAAAAAGCTTAGCCAATGGTATATAAATACATATGACATTCATTGGCATTTCCAGGGAAGTCATGTTTAAGATCAGCTCCATGTTTCAGAATTCTGCGTGAGGGTAGAGATGGTTATAGTAATGGCGTGAATTGCACCAAAGCAAGAAATTTGGAACAACTGGGTATAGGTTGAGCAATGGTATGTGTCTGTATATTTTTTCACATCCTCATAACCTCTTTGGTGTTAAGTTTGGTGAATCTGAGAGGAAAATATCTTTATTTTCTTCTCATGTTAATCCTATTCTGTTCTATCCAAATCCCCCAAATAGGCAATCAAACCTTCCATTCAGAGGAGATTGTATAGATTCAAGGCTTGCTTTTCTGGGCTCATTTGCCATGTTCCACAAATTTTATAGCTGTAGAGATATTTCCTGTGCTTTATTATGGAGATGTCTGAGTTCCGATTTATAATACCCACCATCATGAAGTATATTGAGAACAATCTTTTTATAAAGGTTTTCTGTATGAAATAACCTAAAACCGAGGGAAGAGTTGTACATAAGGCATCAGCTTTCTAATCACCACTCATTTTCACAAAGTCACAGAAAAGTTCTGCGAGCGACACTAGACTTAGGGAAATGGTACCCTGATGAGCAACTGCAAAGGTAAGAGGCTCACCAGGGCAGTGATTTCTGGCATGTGTTGGGGAAGGCTGCTAAAAGCATCTAGCACCAAGCCATCCTATTAACAGAGATGACCCTGGTCATAGGTAGATAAAGAAATGGGCTTCCCTGCAGCTTTCCAAACTCGAGAAAAAGCAAAGACTCCTGACTTTTAGCAAAACAATCACCCCACAGAGAGTTTGAATACGATTCCATTTTGAGTTGTATGATAAACACCACAGCTCCTCTTGCAAGTGCACAGATGCTTTGCAAGAGTGATAAAAATAGAATTACAAACTTTCATAAACATTCATAAGCATGTAAGTACCAGAGGAGCAGTAGCTTTAGAAGGCAAATGCCAAACTGTATTTTAAGTCTTTTGCTGATTATCACCTGGAATGGTGTGTAGGAAACAGTGTTGCTGAAGAAGTCACTAGATTCCATCTTCAAAGTAGAAGCTATCTTTAATCCTAAACCAGCTCCAAGGTACCTAGATCCTAAGCTTGCCAGGAGAATAAATTGAAGCATTTACATTGGTACATTTTTATTTATTTACTTTTTGGTGTAGAAATAATAAGACAATAACAGCAATGGTACATGTGTTTGTGTGTACATGTTCCTGTGTGCATATGCAGGTGGACTTCATGTTGGTGTCTTCACTAATGCTCTTCTTATTATTTGAGACAGGGTTCTGTAGCAGGTCTTTGCTATTTTGTAGGTTATTCTTTTGCCCACTCTACCCCTACCCAGTTTTGCCCCCTATCACTGGATAGGAAAGAAAGGTTAGAGAGGAGGAAGAGAGATAGAGATCTCAGAATCTAATTTCTTTCTTCTTGTTTCTTATTTGCTTGTAGCTGGTCTTTGCATCCCTGACCCAGGTTTAACTCCTATCACTATATAGGAGAAAAAGATAAAGGAGAGAGAGAGAGAGAGAGAGAGAGAGAGAGAGAGAGAGAGAGAGAGAGAGAGAGAAAACCTTGAATCTAATTTCTTTCTTCTTTGAGCATGACAACTAACAAATCTCAGCTCAGCTCCCCTCCCCCCCAAAAAAAGCAACCACCAACCACCAACCTTGCCTCTCGGGACTCTTAACATTTATATATCCTCCAAAACATTTGCAGAATTCCAGACGTCTCACAATTGCAGAACCATGTCTCTGCTATAGCATAAGGCAAATCACGGTTATCTGCTGAAGACAGTCTAAAGCAACCCTACAGTCCTACACTTGGTATTAAAATGAAAGCACATTCTTATAATATTTTGGGTTTTTTGTTTGTTTCGTTGTTTTGAAACCAAAATTTCAGAACTTTCACTACAGGATTCCTGGATGAATCTGAAGTTCACTGATTGGCTAGAATGGTTGGTCCAGAGATCCTTATATCTCAGAGTCAAAGTACTAGGATTCCAGGGGCTAGTCACTTTGTTGGCTTTTTTATACGAGTCCTGAGTGAATGACCTCAGGTCCTCATAGTGACATAGCAAGTACTTTACTGACTGTGCCATTCCCCAACCTGTGAAAAATAGTTCTTAAAATACGCTTTGAAATATGCAATAAGATAATCACCAAATAGAAGATAACCCAATATGACAGTCATGATCAGAAGACAGAAAGATATATGATGACATAGTAAACACCAACAGGATGACTGCCAAGACTTTCTGGGTTTGTAGTAATGAATGTTGTTAATCTTGTTTCATGTGCTTTGCAGCTGGAAACCTTCTCTACCCCAGGTTTTCAGAACTACATCAAATGACATTGTAGTCTTTCCTTTATAGACATTTAAATAAGCACCAAAAATCTTGTTTTGTTCATTTACTTAACATTAATTTCAGGCAGTTTGAACTGTTTGAATGGAGCAACATCATTTGTAATAGAAAATAGCAAATAATTTTTGAAATGATGTATTTTAGGCTTTGGAAGATGTTTTGAGTATTTGCATAAGTAGCCATATGTCTCAAACTCTGGAAATTGCCAACATTTAGATCATACAAAATAAGATCATACATCTCTGCTGAACAGATGAGGTGGTATACTGTCGTAGTTGACAAGAAACTTTAGTTTTCAGGTTCAATTAATAAGACTAGAGTCATTGGCTGTGAGCTCTTGAGAAAGTGACTTAACTCTTCTGTGACTGACTTGTTCTCTTTTTCCACAAGTGTGTGCATGACTTATGTGTTTATTTGTGTAAGGGCAGATGTATGTATGCACTACAGCATACATGCTGTTCAGATAAGAAATGGTTTTCGGTCTTCAAGTGGAAAACCTGACATACACCTAACTGAAAGGGACAAGAGTAGGCATCTTCAAGTATCAGGGACCTATTCATTTAAAAAAGAAAATCCATTTATTCTGCATTCCCTTGCAGGCCTGAACCAGGGTCACTGAATAGAAAATGTGTGGAAGCATATTTTATCTCAGCACAGTGATGAAGTACAGGTGGAGGGGGCAGAGGACAATGTGTTGCTTTCTGCTTTATTTCAAAGAGGGTCTTCTGTGACCATTTTTACCAACTATGACGAGCTAGATAATCTGAAAATTTGTAGGGACTTTCCTATGCTGCCTTTAATCTTTCCACTACTGTTCTGGAATTGCAGATCTCACAACTACGTCTGGCTTTATGTGAGTACTGGGGGTTAAACTAAGGCTATGTGTGTCAGATCTTTACCCACTGAACTGTCTCTCCAAACCTTCATGGAGTTCTCAAGAGTACATGAGATCTAGCTGATGAAGTACTTTTATAGCAGTTGGCATTACTGAGAGATCCTGATTCTAGGTAGTACCTCGTAAGGCTCTCCTTCCTGCTTACTTTATTACACTTATCTGCAATAATTGAATATATAGGCTGGAGAATAGTAGATATTGTTTCTCAATAAGTTGTAAAAGTCGATTACTATGTCACCAATAACTTGTAAGGCAAAAAATATGCACATGAGTTCAGAAGTGACTTGGAAACTTCTGGCCCATCCCCCTTCCCAATGTTTGTATCTCGAGGCTGTTGCTGCTGCTACTGCTACCTCTTACTCGCTAGCTCAGAACCATTCGTCATTAGCAAGTTCATCACTGTGCTGAGATAAAATATGCTTCCAAGAATTTTTTATTCAGTGACCCTGGTTCAGGCCTACAAGGGAATACAGAATAAATGGATTTTATTTTCTAAATGAGTAGATCCATGATACTTGAAGATGTCTATTTTGGGCCTTCACAGTGTGCTGTATGTCAGGTTTTCCATTTGAAGACCTTCAATGGTTTCTCATCTGAACAACATGTTATAGGGCCCTCCCAGTGGTCATTTTCATAACCATGAGTCAAGGAGAATGTGAAGAGTGAAACAGCTCATAGCAAGTGCACCTTGGCCCAAATCAGAGTAGGGTAGCTCATCTTTGGAAATGGAAAACAATCAGATGGTGGCTGTGTTACAGTTCATCTTGTTAAGTGTAGCACATGCCTCTTTGATTCTACATCTTCACTTAGCACATTATCATTCTGGTTTCACAGAAATTATAACTATTATTGTCATACAATAATGTGCACAAACATGAGACCAATTAAAGTAAAATGTAATATGTGGCAAGTTCAGACAGGAGCCTACAACAGGGCATCGAAACACTGTACTAACCTAACCAAAATTTCATTGATTCATTGAAGAAACTATGTGTTCTTAGGGACTGGCAATATAGTTCAATGGTGGTGCTAACCTAGAGTACATGAGACTCGGGTTCTATTCTACTTTGGGGCTGTGGGAGAGATGACAGTGATAAAGCACATGGGGTCCTTGGCTTGCTCCCCAATACTATATTCCAAAAACAAATAATTTTTGGAGTATAGCAGTGCATAGCATTTGTGAGTCAGAGGCATGAGGATTGTGAGTTTCAGGCTAGGATAGGCAGGGTAACATATAATATGCTAAGACTCTGGTTCAGAAAAAAAAAAAAAGAGGTAGGACTAGAACCCTGAGTAGAGTGTCAGCAGCATGAATGCAGCCCTGGGTTCCATCTCTAGCATGGAAAATAAAAAGGTGTTCAGCATTGTGGCAGATCTCGCCATCAGGAAATACAAAGCTGTTCTCCTAGAACTTTCGAATAGAACATCTATTAATGGATTTGGAGAAAATGGTGATTCAGTTTTTTCAACCATGTTCCAACCATTGTTCATAGACTGATGCAATCTCAGGAATCTCCTAGTCAATTTGGGATTCCATGAGCTTATTCAGGAGAGATCTGGTCTTAATGAAGGCATGTTAACAATCATTTCGCTCCAAAGTATTATCTAATTATTTTTACAAATATATAATGTGTCTAGTATAGATACAAAATATTTAGAATTTGAAAATTGGATACCTCCACTCTCAAATTGAAAGTTTTATATCTTTAATATGCAAGCATGGAATAGCTCTCAACTAGTGCTGTTTTGACCATTGGGAACAGTTGACAATGATCATGGGCAGTTTTGATTGTCCCAAGTGGTATGGTATTAATAGCAAATAGACAGGGATACTGTTCCATGTACTCTAGTGCAGAAGGTACTCTACCAGAACATCAGTGGGGTGAGATGTGAGTAGTCATGGCGCTTTGAGAACCATTGCTTGAAGGACGCAGTTCACTTGAGTAGTTCGATGATGTTGGGCCTTGGGTCTTGAGTTGGAAACATGCCTACACTGAACACTCTCTTGTGCTTTTGTTTCAGCATGTGTAGTATGATAGTATTATGGACAGAGGAGACTACTGAAGTAAAGTACAGAAGACTCTCAACTCATCATTTGGACCAGAAGTAATGGACTAATTAAATGATGATTATTATTGTTGTATTTTCTATCTTGCTTGGTGTCATACATTTTAGTTTGTCATGAGTGAATATTTACAAGTACCAAAGAATTACATAGCACTCCCATGTTACAGTTTTTGTGTGTGTTTAAGGAAACAACTCTGTGCTACTTGGTTGCCCAATGTTATCCAGTTCAGAAATGACATGATGTCCTCTGTACCTAGCTTCCTGAAATAGTCCACCAAGATGAGATGCTGAGCTGCCAAGTGGATTAATTTTTAAATGACTACTCAGGGTTTTTACTTCCAAAAATGAGTATGACTCACACTTTTAGCCTGAAATAAATGCTTCCAATGTCCTATAGTTGCGAGTGTAGGCTAAGGTATAGGTAATGCAACTGAAACACTTCAAAACTGAAATGTCAACAGAGATGTGCTTTGTCACCAGATATCAATTGTTACCCACAGAATTTGATAAACATGTCAACACAATAATGTTACTTAATCTTTAGTTATGAATATTTTTGAGAAGTCTTGCTAAGTTTTAGAATTATATCCAAAGATGTTCATTCTTATTTAGTTATCCTCAGAGTCTACATGACTCAGACTGTTAACAGTAGTATGTGCTTTCAATGGT
This sequence comes from Mastomys natalensis, assembly GCA_021653895.1. Classification (NCBI taxonomy): domain Eukaryota; kingdom Metazoa; phylum Chordata; class Mammalia; order Rodentia; family Muridae; genus Mastomys; species Mastomys natalensis. The sequence continues at coordinate 211,262 of JAJTUV010001948.1, forward strand.
GTAGTGATGATGATTTTGCAAATTTGTACACCAAGTAAAGCCTCTGCTGTTTCAACTCAAGGAGTTTGCAAAGGAGAAAGCTCAGAAATGATATTGTATATTTCATTAGAATCTGATGGGTTAAGGCAATGGGCCAAATGTTTATGTACCTTAGAATTCCCAAGCTGAAATTTCATCTTCCTCCGTGTGATGGTAGTCAAAGTAAAGGTGTCGGGTAGTAACTATATCACAAAGGAAGGACTTTTCTGAATGGGATTAGTTCTTTTATATATGAATCTCTGGAAAGTGCTTCCTTCAGTAATGGTGGAATACATGAAGAACCCTCAGTAGAATCTGACATGCCAGCATCCTGATGTCAGACTGCCAGTTTTTAAGCCTGTGAAAACTAAATTCCTGTTGTCTATTAGTCACCCACGCTGCAGTGCTCTGATCTAATATCTTAAAAAGGTAAAACTATAAGATAATATAGAAGTTTGTATGTGGGATGAACACAGAAATATTTTTAACATCTATCAGTTTTACTTGATCTTTCCATAGGTCTTAAACAGAAATGAGCAAGTGAAGGTTTCATGGGCAAAGATTTCCTTAAACACAAGGACAGGTATTCATCTTTCTTTTGATAACCATAACAGACTGATAATAACCTTTAAGTTTTAAATAACAATGCATTTTCACTGATCTTAATAGAACATACGGAAGTTGAGTTGTGTTTAACTTAAACCTTCAGCCTTCCTAGCCAGGATTCATGGTACTGGAAGTTACTTTAGAATATCAGTATCTCCTAGCTAGAAACTCTGTGACCTACAACAGTGACCTTCCTGTGAAATACACTGGTGTAATAGTGACACAAGTATGGTAAGAGTACACAATCATTTTCCAATAGCATAGACTTAAGGGCCACTCCATGAGATGACACTGTTAAAATGCACAATAACCTAAGGTTAGATTATTAAGGCCTAGAGGCAAAGCTGTTCTTGCTATTCTGCTAAAGTAACATAGCAATAAAGTCCACCCTAATGGCATAATGTTAAGTACATTGTTCACCCTTCACCAAGCTTCTTCTTGCAGTGGTAATTAACACAGATATCACATTGAACAATGTATAGAAACGGAGAGGGTTTGAAGCACTCAGTTCTAAATAGATGTCTTCACCAAAGCCCTCCTTAGAGCATCAGGGGTCTATGCTGAAGAAGAGGCAGGAGGATTATGTGAGCCAGAGGTGATAGATGATTCCAAGGAAATGCTTTCTTCCAGACACTGTAGGACTGATGCACATATGAATGCACAGAGACCGTGGCTGTCTGCACGAGACCTGCACAGGTTGGAGCCAGATAAAATTCCAGCAGTGAAAAGTGGAAATGGAGACAATGAAGTCACAGCCTTAATCAAGAAGCTATCAGAAATTGGTGCTTGCTAGGAAAGGGAAAAGTAGTTTTCTGCAATGAAGTGTCACAGGGTCTGTCTGCACACTCAGGGGTAGGCTCCACATACAGAAGTTGGGCAACATAAACAAACATTCTATTTCATTTTGGACTTTATTTTTGCCTTACTGGTTTTGTTGTGGCTTGTTTGTTTATTTTGATTTTCTCTTTTGTTTTGATTCTGAGAAAAACTGAACATGAAGTTGAGTGGGCGGGGAAGTAAGGAGACAAGAGGAACTGGGGGAAGAGAAAACACAATCAAAAGATAGTGTTTGAGAAATTTTAAATAAATAAACCAATTTATCAGAAAATTATTGAATGAAGTTATGTCTGTTGGTTTACAAATAAATTATGATAACCAAATTAACCATTTATAATACATACAGTTTGGCAAATATTTTATTTATATTTGACAAATATTGCCTAAACATTGACTTCATCAAATGAAGTTATCATGGATATGATATAAAATACACTTTTCTTTTAGGGAACTATATTACTAGTTTTATTCACATGTTTTAAAATAAATTTATTTAATAAGTGTATCTAGTATATTTAGACTTAGATACATTTAAAGTTTCTATTTGATAAATTATATGGCTATTTAATAAGCTATCGTTTAAATTATTGGTAGAAAATGGAAATCAGAATTTGATTTGCCCAAAGATGTCAAGCAGAGAGTAAGAAAGCTGCACTTCACATTTTTCTGTGCAACTTTGACTCCAACCTAGTAAATAGCCTTCTCAGGAAACGAGAGGTAATTGAAATTTTATGCTAATTCTGCCAACCTTTCTCATGACTTCTGGATCCCAACTATGCCAACATATTACACTATATACTGTTCTCTGGAAAATACTAAGACCACCATGTTCATCCAACATTTAAATGAGGGCAGACCTTTAATACACAGGATACAATTTACTTATAGAAATTTTAGTTCCTCAGAAGCATCTGATTTTCAACCTTAAGGTGGAAGGATAAGATAGCTTATCTTAGCATAAGGCAGTGCTAGAGCAGGTGTATAGAAGGGTATCTGTCACAGGTTTATCATGTGAGTTGGAAGCCTTGAGTTTCTATAGTGCCTCCACATGTTATAAGCAGGGCTGCAGTTTTATAGTTGAGCCTGACATTTGGCCATGTGTCACAAAAACTTGTGTGACCATTGGATGTAGCCCTTGTCATGGAAAAAGGTACTCCCTTTATTAATTATCCCATAATCAGGTGTTACAAGAAGATCTTGCAGAAATTTAGTAATAATTGGTCTGATTAGTACTTAAAATGTAGGTGCCTGACAACAGAAAAACCATCAAAAGATAGTATCTCCTTTATTACCGAGAGAAACTGCACATTTCAGGTAGCTTATGTAAATATAAGTACATTCAGTATCTGAGATAAAATTTAAAAATATTTAACTTGAAGATTTCCTACTCTCTTATCTATTCTTATCTATTCTCTTATCTGTTCACTATATAATATTAGCAATAATTATTACTATTCGGAACATCTTGCTTGTTTAAAAAATAACCATGACCATTAGGGAATTTAGGTTTAAGTAGAGTGAATACATCTAACGTGAACATGCCATTAATTTTATTTTATATACATTATAGAAAACCAGCAAAACTAAAAATCTGCACATAAAAGAAACCATCACTGGAATGAAAGGGGTGTAAAAAAAGATTTGAAAAATCACGTATCAGACTAAGGGTTAATGTCCAAGAATTATGAAGAACTCAAGCAACCTAACATGAAAACATAGGACTAAATTTAAACAAACAAGCAGAGGATTTGAATAGACCTCTTTCTAAAGAAATAAAAAACAGCCAACAAGTACATCAAAGGGTGAAAAGATGTTCGCCATCTCTAATCATCAGAGAAATGATTATCAAAATCATTACATCACATTAGATCTGCTACCATAGATTTCTAAAAATTACAAGAGGTAATAAATGTTCCTGAGGGTGTGGATAAGAAGGAATCCTTGCACACTATTGGCACAAACGTAGAGTGAATAGCCATCGTGCAAAACAACATGGAACTTACTAAAGTAGCCAAATGGGGCTACCATATGTTCCTGACTCCTTCTTCTGAGAGAATACCAAGAGAAACGAGGTCCTACTTTAAGATGACACTTTCACATTCATGTTTGCTGAAGCACCATCACAGCAGTCAATGTACACAAGCAGCCCAGGTATATCTACAGTGTGAGTGGGTGAGCTGGCACATATATATGAAGGTGTATTACTCAACTATATATGCGTGGACCTGCAGAACATTCAGCAGAGTGAAATACACGATGCAGAGAAAAATAAATTGTGGGACCTCACTTCTATAATTGTAAAAAAAATGGGAAAGGAGAGAGATATGGAAAGAAAAAGAAAATCATAATTCACTAGGGTAAGGCTAAGGGTTATGGTGAGATATAGAATGAAGGATGGAAAATGGAAGATATGTGAGTTCAGTTTCGGAGAGTAGTTTAGAGCATCACAGTGCAGCACACCTTTGCCCGAGGAGTGGATGGTGGCTGCTCTTTCATAGGAAGATGGGCAACTGTGTGAGACGACGGGGATTCTCTTTCTGTTTCTCTAAAGTCAGGATGTTACTCCTTTATGTGTGTTATAATGTCCTGCTGTATACCTTAAATATAATTTAGCTTTTTAAGTTTTCTAAAAGAAAAAATGGGCTAGGGATATATTCAGCAATACAGTACTTGAATATTATTCTGACACTATACAAAAGATAAAAACTTTGTTAAAATTAAAAAAAATCATATATTTATTAAAAATATAGTACAAGTAAATTCTAGTTAGAAGTGATAAAGGAAACTAGGAACTAAAACTATAATCTCTTTTAAGCGATGTCTCTTTTTCCTTAAGAGACAACTATGTTCACAGGATATGCTTTAAACTCAGATTGCCAAACTATCCTAAAAATTGCAAACCAAACCAAAAAGCCCCCAAAACATCATTTCAGGAATTCCAAGTATCTCTTATTACATGACAGATACACGTGAAGATCAGTTTCTGAAGTCCGGTCTCATTTTCAACCCTGTGAAACCAGGGATCAAACGTAGATCACCAGGCTTGGCAGCAAGCACCTTTACCCACTGAGCCTTCTTGCCACCCCCATGTGTATGTTTTTGGCATCGGTACAGTTGCAGGGTACTTTGTTTAACTGATACTTATGTCTCTAGAAGGAGTGAGTGGTATTATAGAAGCTTTATTTGTTTTAAAAAGCAGTCAAGATTTGTGGCTTCTTGACTCTATTACTGAGCATTGATACACCTTCAAACCAAATGCTCTCTGATTTATGATCTCTTAAACGCTAAGACATCCTTAGAAGCGAGTTGGGCCATTTCATTTTGTGTTGTACTTGAGTAATGCTTTAAGTAGAGTGTTCCCAGGGTTCTAAAATTGTCAGTCCATGTGTAATTAGGAATGTTCTCAACTAGACCATCTCTGTGAGCAAGAGATGGTGGATGATTCTGGAAAACTACTCAGCAAGCCATGAATAGCAATTAAATGTGAAAAGACTAAATTTCTCTTTAAAATGGGTTGTTGCCATAACTTACTGTGGCAATGTGACTTTCTATTTTTAATTGCTATAGAAAGTGCATTTCGTGAAATAGATTTTTTTTTTTCTGCTGAGAGCTAGATAGTTCTATATTTTGAACCATTTACATTTTGTAACATCTAGCAAGTGTTCTGCCTCTGTGGCACCTTTTGATTCATGATGGACTAAAACTCTAAAGGTTAGTAAAGATACTGTCATCCTTCTTAAACAGAGAGACAAGATGAATATCTAAGAGAAATTGAGTATTTTTCTCCGCAGGACTGCATGACCTTATCTTACTTCATTATGCTTTCTCTGTAACAGTGTTTTTTTTTTATTCCCAGACCAATTATACTTAACACTGACACTTAAAGATAGTCCTTTTTCAATTCAAACAGAAACACCTTCGATCCATATTCTGTGTCAATATTTGGATTGTGGGAGTTTGCTCTCTGATGCCTGTTTTGAACACTAAGGGTCCCCTGCTGTCTGTGGTCCCAACTTCTGTCAGTTATGCCTCCAATTAACTACAAATGCTCAGTTGCTTAAACTGTCTTAGTCATTCAAAATTCATTTTCTTTTGTCTTTAAATTGCAGATGCAAATAGAAAGGAGGGTATATATTTGATGCAACGTACAGGATTAGTCACTGCGTGCGATTTACTTCAAAGGAGAAAATTAATAAGTATCAAAAATGGAAAATTTCCTCCTTTAACATTAAATGCCTGTGAAAAATGTTGAAGAAGAGCAAGAGTATGGTAACATTTTAATGCATTTTGATTACATTGACAATGAAAGTAAAGTCTGATAGTTTACTAATTGATATTAGAGGTATTGAACACAATCATTCTAAATATAGCATCATATGTTAGCTTTGAGACATGAAAAATCTTGTCCCCAGTCAAAACAGAATAGAAGTGGGGGACAGAGTGAAGTCTCAGCTCCCCACCGCAACCACCACCAAGTGCCACCATGAAGTAAAAGAAGGGTAAATGAAAGTAGTAAATGCCACTTTCTTATGTCCCTAGTTGCTCTTATTTTTGTTGCTTTGCAGCCCTGATTGCAGCACTGCAGGTTAGAATGGACAGTTAGCTGTAATTATTCCGGTCACACCACCTCACAATGAAATCTTTATCCCGTGTTTACAGCCGCCTTTGGCAGAGGCTGTCTTGCTGTCTCTAAACTAAGAAGAACCACCCTTTGGCTCCTCTCAGCATCAGCTGCCTGAGTTTCAGGCTGGGATCCCAATAATCAGACTTCTTTTTCTTCCAAAGTGGACTTCTTCTTTTTTTAAGGGTGAAAAGACCTATTCTCATCACCCCATATATCCTGGCTGATTTATGTCCTAGCCTCAGCAGCTCTTCCTTCCGTGTCTCTGTACATTTTCCCTCCTTCCCTAGCCTGCTACTAGACAAACCACATTTAAAGTTCAGGATTGCACAAATAAGTAAATAAAACGCTTAAGTAAACAGTTCTCACTACTGTGAGGGGGAAAATGTAAGAATTGGTAGATGGGTAGAGAGAAATCAGATTTCCTTTTTCCATTTCTAAACTCCCAATTTTCTAGCTCAAAGGCCTTTCTATAGCTTTGTCATCAGAAGCCATCAGTGTTTCTCAGTGGCTCTCTTGATGAGGTCCAGCTATTTATTTAAATTCATCAACAGCTGTAGTCTGAGGAGCTCCAAAACGAAAGGAAAATTGAGAATCACACCAGGGTCTGAAAGCAGACTTCTGAGTCCTCTGGGGTGGAAAATGCTTCCCTGTTCCAGTCTGGAAGAAAAAGAAAAAAGAAGTCCTTCCAGGGCAAAAGTCAGGAGCAGGCACTCCCATCATTTAAAGTGATGGTTCTCAACTTTCCTAATGCTGCAACCCTTTAACACAACTGCTTATATTGTGGTGACCACAAAAAAAGTATTTTTGTCGTTACTTCATAACTATAATTGTAAATCTCTGTGTTTTCCAGTGATCTTAGACTGACCCCTGTAAAAGGGTCACTTGACCCCCAAAGGGTCGCAAACCACAGATTGAGAACCACTGATTTAAAGTTTCCTAACAGAGGTCGCAGAAAGACCCCTCACACAATCTGATGGAGTGAATCAGAGAGCACGGGAAAACCGATGCTGGTTCCACTCATCATTCTAGAACACTTAAATGCTTTGCAACCCTCCTCCCATCCCAGTCCTGAAACCCTAACTGACATTCTCCTAACAGTCCTCAGTGTCTTCTCTCTAACCCTCAGCACTTACAACAGCCACAGTACCTCTCTGGTGAGAACTGGGTCATAAAATTTTACTGAGGACAGCAGTAGGAGGGGAGTGGCTCAGTAGTACAAACATTGATTAAATTCCCCAGCAACTCTCTCCAAATTAAAGATAATTTTCCTACTTGTATGCACAAGGATATTGAGAATGCTAAGTCATTTTAATGATTGTACTTGGCTTTTCCATTTTAATGTCACACTGCCACATGGCACACATGCTAAAAAAACGTATCTCCTTAACCTGCGCAGGAGCAAACTTTTCACAGAACATTAGCATTGCGTGTTTTATAGACTGTCCTTTCTTAGTGTTCTCAAAGCACTTTTTAAACACAAAATTAGACCATCTCGTAGAGTCCCATCAGAAAGGCTGCTCAGCGCATTGGCAAAGGGGAAATCAGAAGCTCAGGAAAGGTCACCACAAAGTCAGTGGCCACAGCCCAGCTGACTCTAGGAGCTTGATTCCAGGTTATCTATGTCCTACTTGCACTTCATTTGCCTTTCTTTCTTCCCTGGCAGGGAAGGATGTGGGCAGCACAGAGGCTTGACCTCATCTCCTGCATATAGTAACTGCCAGGACTTCCATACTCCTGCCGTGTTTTCTGCTTCATCAGCACCGCCAAGCCTCTGCCCTGGAAAAGATCTGGTCAAGGGCTAAGCCAAGAGGGTAGCAACCAACCTCAGGTGTCCTTGAGGCTTCCTCCTAAGTCTAAAGGGAAGGTTGGCTACACTAGGGAGCACATTCAAAAGGCTGTAGGGTTTCTGCAACTGCAAGCAAGTGACTAGCCCAAGCAGCAGAAGGGAAAGCTGACTCGTGTGGAGTCCAGGGTGACTCTGCCTTCACCCTGAGAAGAGACAGGATGGAGAGTGGATAGGGAATCAGTGCCTTGCATCACTGTTAAGATCTCTGTTGTTTGTCTGTTCTCAGCTAGATACAGTCCTAGGCCAAGTCCCTTTCACCACAATTCTGGAGCATTTGTTTTCTTTGATGGAGACAAATCAGAGACTAGAGGAACTCTGTTTACATTATATGAGGGACAACAGATACAGACTCCGTGCTATTATCAACGCCCCAAACCCCAATCCTTCCTGATCTTCAAGCATATAAAAACAACGTTAATAATAATAATCGTTTTGATTTTATAGTAAACTCCGAATCTACCTAGCGCTTAACTCCGCTGTTTTCTAGTGCCAGGGTTCCAGCCCAACTTCTTCCTCCATACATAGGTAGGCTCAGCTGAGAAATAACTAAAGGACTCTGGCGTTGCTTGAAGCTGCCCCCCCTCCCCACTTCCCATATTCAGCTGCCACAGCTTGGAGGCCAGCTTACACTCTGTGTTAGTGCTAAGGACAGGTTGGGACATAGTGGAGGCGTTTTCTTTATAGATCTGAACGTTTCACCTTATCGGACTCACTTTACTCGCCCAGTCACCTCCGGACTCTATCCAAATATCACCACCAGAACAAGCAGAGCTCAAACCACTCGCGCGCAATTCGGAGCTTTGCCAGGGAATGCCAGGACTGGGAGACAGGAAATCCGGAGAGTTAGTGGTGTCCGGCAGGTGGCAGGGACGAGAGTCACCACCACACCACATTCTCCTCCCACCGCTGAGCTTTGTTGCGGGGGCGTCTCGTATCCCAGAGCCAGGATCGGTCGGTGGGTGCCACAGATCCTCTGCTCTGAGCACAACTACCTCGTGGGGACTGGGGTACCCTCTGCTTTGACAGTATAGAGGAGATGCTGCTGACAGCAAGGGAAGCGAAGGGCTCAGGTCTAGCGCCCTGGCACCCCGTGCTCCCCATGTCACCATCACCCAGCGAGCACATCACAGTGCGCAGCACCCTCCACCTTCCTGGCTATCCCACTGCGCAGTAGCTTTCCTACACCCAGAACATTCCACTAGCTGAGTATATCCCTTCCTGCATCCCCTCCCCGAAAAGTCCCAGGAAGTGGAACCCAGGTTGGCAGGGAGGTCCCCTAGGCGGCGGAGAGTTGAGGGGAAGGCGCTACGCAGAGCTGGACCGCGCATAGAACACCTGGCTTTCCCAGAGTGACCTCTGGTGCCTGCGGACAGATGCATGGGGACTGACAGGAGCCCTCAGCTTTACCTGGTACAGCCGGCGACTCTCAGGAGACGTTGAGACTCCACCGTGGCGGGTGTCCAGCTCACATCTGCCTTCCTCATTGGGCGAACGGGTGTCCCGCCGAGTCCCTTCGCCTCAGCTCGCCTCTCTGCCCCCGCCCCACCCCCCTTCCCCCTCAAGTCAAAAGTGTCACAGCTCTACAGCCTTCGGATGTTTCCAAAGTCTCCGCGCGATCGCTGCGAGTTGATAGCTGATGACAAGAGCAGCAAATGAGCTGATGCCCGCGGCCCCAGCTCTCTGCCAGGAGGGTGAAAAGAGCCGCCTGGTCCTCTTGGTCACCGTCCTCCAAGACCGGCGAGCGGTGCGCTTCTTCCCCTCCCTCGCGTCTTTCCTAGCCTGAGTGGCTGCCTCCTGCTTGTGCGGGTCCTGCTTCCCTGCTCATGAATATTCTGACAGAGGCTAATGCCGTTGAAGTAAATTGAATTAGCCAATTGGTGCCAGGAATGTGCGCTCCTTCCTTCTGAGGAGCTGTCTGGCACCCCACCAGAAGAAAGCAATTAAAGTCCGGTTGGCACCCCGTGGTTTAGACCAGCGAGGGGCAAAATGGGTTAATTCTTTAAATGCAGTTTAAAACCCGCATTTAAATGTTTAAAGTCTTTATTGGCTGGGGGAGTTAGAAAGTGCTAACCCAGAGAGGGATGAAAGAGAACAGAGGGCAGGGGTGGGGTGAAGGGGGGACGAAGACACACTGGTGTGTGAGTGTTGGGGGTGGAGGTGCATCTAAACTTTGCCAGGTAGTTGAGATGACTTATTTTGAGAATTCTCTGGGTTCTGGAAGAAGTCCATGATGGGAACAGAGAAAGAGAGAAAAATGGGATCAGAGAGGAGAAGGGTATTAATGTACTTTGACCTTGAGGATTCAGACTACTCTGTCGACAGTTTTCAGAGAATGGGTTTTGGGGAGATTTCAGAGGAAGCTTGATTGTGAACTGTTTAGAAAATGTTATGGTTTCTTTGTCCTCATAGCACTATTGCAGTTTTCAGTGTATGGGTTAAGAAGGGATGGTGTGAAGCCTAAGGAGGTGTAGCCCAGCATGTAGCTTGTGGCCCCAACAAGAAGTTCAGATTGATTCCCACAGCCCACTCGAAAAAACAAACAAAAACAAACAAACAAACCAAAGTAAACCAAGCCAAAGCAAAACAAAAACCAACCAACCAACAAATAAAAAGCAAAGTGAAAGCACCAGATAGAGACCTGTCTTGCAGGGGTGAGCCCTGGGGCTCGCTAATCAGCCAGCCGCGCCAAAAGCCGATCCCTCTTTAAGTCAATCGACCAATCAAACAATGCATACTACCTTTAGTACTAAGACTAAACCTTTGGTTTGCACATGATCAGTCTAGAAGGCACCTCCTGTTTCACAGTTCTAACCTTTCTTCCTGGGGTCAAGTAAGAAGCCCTTCTAAAAGGAACCTGTCTTGTTCCCATTCCCACCCTGAATGGGAAGTTATTGAGTATGGAAGTGTTACTAATTGCAGCTTTGGTACCGCCAATGAACAGCTAAGATTTTACCCTGTCCACCTTTCTATAGTACTCTGGTGAGAGCCTTTTCTGTTTCCTCCCATCATTGAGCTCCTAAATACAGAAACTAGTCTGGTTGAATTAGTATGTTATTAAAAGATTGATCATGCAAATGATTTGTGGCCAAATGATCTATAAACAACCAATAAAACTATGAACTTAAGTAACCACTACAATTCCCAAGGGCAGAATGATATTAAATGTTCTAGTTAAGGCAACTGGGCCATTTCTGAGATTTCAGGAGGCCTAGAAGTAGGACTCAGGGTTGTAGCAATGTAATTATCAATACTGAGCAGCTGATGTTTATTGAGAAGTAGTGTGACAGACTTGTTAAACTTAAGTCCATCTTCAATCCTTCTAAATATTATAGTCGGAATCTGTTATAGTGTTGTACAGTTTAGTGGATAAAGCAGATGAGGCCTAAAAAGCTATTAGTATGTGTAAGCAACATAACTTATAGGTGCTAGGAACAGTGATTCAATACAGCCCCTTGGCAGTTCCTCTATATTAGGCAATCAATTGCTTATTATGCCTCCAAATCTAAAGAGAGAAAAATTCTCCCAATTTTATGAAGGGACCCATCTTTCGTGATATTCTGTGCCAAAACTTGGTGTCAATTCATCACCAAAGGTGTTTTTTGCTTTACCAAAACACTATAAGAAAACCACACTGAGCAATGCATAAAGAATAGTCATGTGCTTTTGTATAGCTGTGACCAAAAAAACCAAAAACGTCTGAGAGATCAACTTATCAACTTAAAGGAAGAAGGATTGAATTTTGGGTCAAAGTTTCAAGCCTTTCAGTCTGTCCTTGACTCTGTATTCTGGGTCTGTGATGAGACAGAATGTGATGGTAGTAGTGTCCTGGAATGGGAAAATATTTGTTTCACAAAGGCCAAGAAGCAAAGAGTAAGGAAGTTCTGGATCTAGGAATCAGCTTTGAAGCATGTCTCTGGTGACCTCCTTCTTCCAGCTGGGAGTCAGATCTCTCAAAATAGCATGAGAAACTGAGGGTCAAGCAGACAACACAGCCTGTGGGGGACATTTCTTGGCCAAAGCTATAGCAAGAAGTTAATTTGCCTTATGCTTCTGGGCCTTGGGTAGTGTAAGAACATGGTGCGATGTCTATGAGGATTTTCTTGCTCTATTTAAAGAGTATGGATATCACAACACAGGAGAGATGAGCAAGTATGCTCGCCTCTCTCCCTCTTCTTATAATGTCCTCATCCTAATGACTTTATCTAACCTTAGTTTCAATAAACTCCATCTCTAACTATCACCAAAAAAATGAATTTGGATATTCAGTTTTTAACATAAGAAGTTTTAAGCTGTAGGACAAAATATGATGGTTAATACTATCTTGACTAACTTCACTGGGTGTTTCTATAAGGTTGGTTTGGGGAATGAAGTCAACATTTAAATTTGAATACTGAGTGAAACTGACTGCCTTTCTCCACATGACTGGGCCTTGTTCAATCAGTTGATGGTCACATCAGAACAAGGTCTGTTCTTACTTCAAATGATAGAGAATTCTCTCACACTGAGGCTTTAAAATTATGGCATCAACTTTGCAGATTTTTAGGCTTGCCAGTTCTTCTATCTATCTATCATCTATCTATCTATCTATCTATCCATCCATCTATCTATAATCCATTTATCTATGTAACATACATAATTCTTCTTTAGACAACCTTGTCATTATATATGGAAGTACATAAATACTACTGCTTGTAAGCTTACTTTCAACATCAAAATATCTGTATCTTTTAACACATTGTCTGACAAAATATTGCACAATAAAATTTAATCTTTCAAAGATTTTTAAGACTAATTCTAATAAGAATAAGCATGATTTTCAATTTTATTGTGAGTTACTAGATTTAAATAAAGTTTTATTTTTAATGAACTAAAAGATGGACTATAATATTTAGAGTTATGCAAAATTTATAGACACTGCATAAAGGGAGAGATTTTTTAATTTCAGCTTAGGGTTAAAAATGGTCAAGTTAAATTAGATCTCCAAATCCAACAGTTATTGAATATTCACCAAATGTAAAGTACTAATTCTGATATTTTCGGTAAAATTTCATAGCTAAATCAATTTAAACAATTGGAACCTGCCGTGTTTTATACCATGAAATGTTATGTGGTATAAAATCCTTATTTCAAAAAGTACATGACTATTTCACCTCTATAATATATCCTTAGGATTTTACTTCTCAAGATGCCTCCCTTGTAAAGCTCTGCTGGTTCATTCTTTGACCATGAGAGTCCTCGGGAGTTGAATGCAACCTTCAACAGACAAGTCTTCAGATATATATATATATATATCAGACATATATATATATATATATGAGTATATTAACAATTTTAGATTCCATAGATTACCATCAGGCCGGGTGCTTTCCATTTTTCCTCAGGAGTCTCTGCAACTAGTGTGGGGGATGACAGCCAGAGTCAGGGTAGGACACTGCCATTGTGTGGGAAAGACTGAGGTCCGTCACCTCTGGAGTAAACCAATTAGTGCTGCAGTAAAGTGAAGTCATAGTATCCCATTTATTAAGTTCTCTATTAATTGTAAATTGCCTGTCTTCTTGGCAACCCAGTGAATCCAGCTAAGTTGATCACATTTAATTGAAGAGAAATCTAAAACACACAGGGATAGAGTTACTCTCAGAGATTCCCTCAGGTGGGAAAGTAAGCAGAGTATATACTCCAAGGACAAGGCCACCTTTCCTTGACATTATCTTCGATGCCTGTCTTGGCCCCCATCAGACATGTGTGGTGTTTTTTGCTGAAGAAATACAGCACACTCCTTTGTTCTCTCTAGGATCATTTAGATGTGTAAAGAAAAATTAGAACACAATGTGTTATCTCTGTCAGTAATCAAAAGCTGCCTGGATTCAGGACCTAGTCTTAATCATTTTTTCATGCTTTGCACTTAGCAGTCAGAAGCACTAAGAAATCCCACCAAGAGCATCTTAGGTAATCTTTAAAGTGTATCTCACCAGCTATATCAGGGTGTTAATAAAGCAAAATAACTTTATTTTAAAGCTTGATTCAAAAACTACCATATGATTATTGTTTTCAATGAGTAGATTCAGAAATAGAAATAATAACTGTATGGTCTTGACTTCTGGCTGATAGATTTTAGGAGTGAGCAAAATGATTTGATAGTATTTATGTTACCCACTGTTATTTAGGACACAGATAGATAACACTGGCTAAGATTACGATCATCTGGTTAGTAGTAACACGAAACTGGCTCTTTAATCAAGATAGTATCAACCTGAGGAGGATGAGTGAGATCATCATCCTCTCTCTCTCTCTCTCTCTCTCTCTCTCTCTCTCTCTCTCTCTTGTGTGTGTTGTGTGTGTGTGTGTCACACTCTCTGTCTGTCACACACACATACACACAGACACAGACACACACACATACTCTCTGTCACACACACATACACACACACACATACACACACACACACTCTCTGTCACACACACACATACACACACACAGATACACACAGACACAGACACACACACACACACACACACACACACACACACACACACACTCACACATGGGTGCCTGTGCAGATGCAGTCTTTCTGTGGTTCTCTGCATTTGAACAGCTTCAGCCACCACCACTGCCGTATTCCCTGAGGAAGGCATCTGTTTCTCATGTGGGGAATGATCTTTATTAAGAGTTCCCAAGGTTAGCAAGTTAATGACAGCCACAGTTCCTGACCCTTGTTCAAGGATATTTTTGCCTTCCCACATGGACCCTGATTGGCAGCCACCACCTGCACGGTGTGGTTTATGGTTTTAAGAATGAGATGAGAAATAATCAGCTCAATACCTCATTATAATTAGTCTCCTGAGTCAGCTAATACCCTCCTAATGCAATTTGGTGCTCTAGATTATTTCTGTATTGTCCACTCAAGATATTTTTGGTTTGACAATGAAAATAATTTAGTAGGACTGATGACATTAGTACACTAAATTCACTTTTGTGGTTTTGTAGCTCCTCTTTTCCATAAATATTTATCATTGGACAGTTGTTTTGGAAGCAAGTACACACATATCCCTCACGTAGGCCTTTGTTTTCTGGAGTAGCAATGTGAAATTCAATATTTCTGGTCTAATCTTGCTGAAGCCATCCATAGGTTTGTGGCTGTGGCCTGTGTCTTTCTGTAACACGTTCATTCTGTACTTTGAGCTGGCCAGTTAACAAGTGACTCAGTTGTCTTTAGGAAAAACACAATGGGTTCCTCTCTTTGATGCCTGTCAATTCGTTTTTGGGTCTCCTGTGTTTGTGAATAAAACAGGAAAGATCCACTTCCCACTTCCAAGGATAGTGCACTGTAGAAACACAGCACTGTGACAGCGCTCTGGAAGTTGACACTACAGATCCACTGAATTCTGTCTGACAGACTTGAGCACAGTATCCTTGCTGTGGGCAAGGTGCTGTGCTAGTTACAGTAGATGTTTCAAAGAGAAATAAAGGCAGTGACTGCTCTCAAGGAGTTTATAATCTGAGATAGCAGCCTTAATACTTAGCAAGTAAAAATCTAAGGGCGAAGCAGATACTTTATATTTAAAAAAGAAGTCCTGTGTGGACCCTCAGAAAGAATCAGCGAGAACAATTCTTCTGAGGGTAGACGGGTAGTAGAATGTCCACAGGATGATTACTGGTCTTGTTTCTGAAGAAAGGACACCATTTGAACATGGGAAAATGCTAAGGTGATTCCTGGAATACAGGCTCAGCAGGGAAAGCCTTTAGAGGGCCCTGAGGGCCCTGTGATACATTTCGTCACATTGACTAACATGGCTTTGCAAGGAGTAAGGCTGATAGTAAAACGGAACCCAGAGAATTTTAGTCAGGGAACAAAGTGGAGCACCTGTTATTCTCATGATTGTGTTGCTTTTGAGCTGCTTGGGGTTTACAACTACAATTCTCTTTACAGTTGAGTGAAGAACATTTGGAGGTGGAAGATTGAGGGGATGGAACCCAGTTACAAGAACTGCTGAAGTAAGGTTTGGCCATGGCCTGAACCAGCACCCAGAGATGAAACAGAGAGGATGAAACTAGCTATGCGCAGTCATAAGGATGTTATTGCCCTCGCTTCTCAAAATAGGACATGACATAGCATGAAAACACACAACAAAACACACACATACACCATAAGGAGAGAGAAGAGAGAGGGGAGGGAGAGAGAGAGCAGAGGAGAGAGGAGGAGGAGAAGGAGTGCTGAGAGTGGAGGGAGGAGAGGTTGAGACGAGAGATAGGGAGAGAGATGAGAGTAGATGGGGAGAGGGGAGAGGGGAGAGAGAGGGAAGAGAGAGAAGGGAAGAGGAGACGAGGAGAGAGGGGAGAGGGGAAGGGGAGAGGGGAGAGGGAGAGGAGGGAGAGAGAGGAAGAGGGAGGGGAGAGGGGAGGGAGGGGAGAGGGAGAGAGAGGGAGAGAGGAGAAGAGAGAGGAGAGGGAGAAAAGAGAGAGGGGAGAGAGGAGAGTTGGGGCTTAATTTTTTTCTCTCAAGATATGTGTCTTATATCTTAGCACATGACCATGTATTTGACTGACTAAAGGCAATTATCTCCTGAATTGAAATTAAGAACAATTGACATGAGGCATCAGGAAAAATTAGGAATTGCAAAATACTGATCCTGGAAGTGATGGACTTTGATATACAAACTGCAACTTTTCTTTCTGTTTTCTTATTAATTGGTATTGGAAAGAGAGACACCCCTGGAGTTGAAGATGATTTTGATTGTAGAAATGTCTGGAGGAGAAAGGTAGTTTTCCAGAGCTATTGTCACCACTGGAAAATGTCATGGCTGCCAACTCCCTGTTCTGAGGCTTGGAGGAGCATCTCATGTGACCCACCAATATGTTTACAAGGTTTCCTGTAGTTATTTAAAAGCTGTGGCAGACAGAAGAATGGGTCCTGAGAGTGCTCCTGAACCAGCATCTATGCTAAACTCCATGGTAAAGGACTAGAGAGATGGCTAGTGAGTAGACTGCATGACATGAAGCATGAGGTGTTGAGCTGGGATTAAACCACTAAACCCATTAAGCCAGACATGGAAGAGTGCGTTCACAGTCCCAGGGTTCCTACAGGGAGATGGAAGACAAAGACAGGGAATTCCCAGAAGCTCGCAGACCAGCCAGTTTTGGTCCATGTCAATAAGACTCTGTTCCTTATAAGGTGGAGAGGTAAGGAACAATATCTGAGGTCATTGTAGTTGTGCTTGTAGTACAATTATGGCTTATAAGGCCTGTTGCTCACTAAAACATCATAATTTGGTTCATGACTG
The DNA here is from genome assembly GCA_021653895.1 of Mastomys natalensis. Classification (NCBI taxonomy): domain Eukaryota; kingdom Metazoa; phylum Chordata; class Mammalia; order Rodentia; family Muridae; genus Mastomys; species Mastomys natalensis. Next base: position 228,472 of record JAJTUV010001948.1, read on the forward strand.
CATTTAGATCTTCCTTAAGAATATATGCTGATATTTTATACTTTATAATCTGCACATTTTACACACACGTTTCTAGAATCATACAGAATATGATGTCTCTTAAAACTGGCTTTAGTCAAACAAAATGGTGAGCTTCATGATGACAGTTTTATACAAATGTCATGGTACATTGCTCATATACGAGACCCTTAACCCACTTTCCTTGTTTCCTCTTCCCTTCCTTCACTAAATACATACTAGTTTCCTTCATTCATCCAAATACTTCTTGTATGCTTTTATGCCATATGTAATATATATGAGATGAAATATATAAATTTCTAGATTGTGCAAACAGGAGAAAATGTGATATTTATTATTCTTACTTATTCTTCCTTTGGACACTTTCTCCTTCACAAAATCTCCTTCTACTCTCATGTCCCGTAATCATGTCTGTATGTGGTGGGAGGCATGAGCCTAAAAGCATGACGACCTAATTTGATACCAGAACCCACTTTAACCCCTCTTATGAGGATAGATTCTTTTCCCATACAATATAATCTGAATACAATTTCCTATCCTTTGTTCCTCCAAGGTCCTCCTCACCTCTTTTCCTATACAGATGAACCTGTTTCTGTCCTCATTAAAAGAGAACATAACAACAAAACGGACAATATAAAATATAGTAAGATAAAAACAAAACAAAACCACCACCACAACAAAGATGTATATATGTTGTACACAATTAATCTTTTAGAAAAGTGGTTAGTGGAAAGATTATAAGAGCAGGGAGATGGAGGACACACACACACAAACACACACATACACAAACACAGAAAACCCACATAGGAAAGGGAAATAAAACTGCTAATCAGTTGATATTCAAGAGGGAGAAAAATTTCATACCACTAGATGACTCCAGCACAATTACAAGGTCTTGAAAAGTGAGATAGAATCAAGGATTAGACTCAGGGTGAAGGTCCCTACTAGCCTGTGCTGTCTTTGAGGCAGAGGAGAGGCCAGGAGCCTTGGAATGGGCTGTGGTCTCTATAAAGTGGAGGAGACAAGGAAACTCCCCTTGATTCAGTCTCAAATGAAAAAACACTAGAATAATGTGTTCTGGCCTCCAGAATTGGAGATGATATATTTGTGCCATTGTGAATAGCTTATTTGTATTCATTTGTTATAGTAGCAATAGAAAAATCAATCCATGAAAATGACCACCATGCTTACTCTTTCAGATGTGTCGCTACATATTAAGATACATAAGCTCGAAGCTACATAAACTGTGGTTATGAGATTCAACCATAGAAATGTATCCCCAGTGTTGAACTGAGTATATATGACAGTTTTAATGGAGTGAAAGTTGAGTTTGTACTCTTTTATTAGGTCCTACTGTGTGCAGTAAGGAGACTGATGATTTAATTCAACTGACAACATGTGCCCTCAGGCAATACAACTAGTGTCATGCTGACTGCCCAAGAGCTGAGAACAATAATGAGACATGGAAAGCCCAGTGTACTAGTAATAGCTTTTTTTGAGCCACCCAATTGGAGTTTTGCTGAAATTAAATGATCAAGTTAAAACTTGTCATTTCTGAAGTTCACTTTCAAGTAGCATGTCTTTTAGAAGAATGTACTTACATAATTTCTTTTCTAGTTTTACTATTGTTATTTGTACTACACATGTCATGTGAGATGATTAATAATTCAACAAAGAAAGTAATGATGATATTAAATGCTCTGTCTTCATATAAATATGTAACTTGTCAGTCACAGTGGAAACCTCTTCATTTTACTCTTATGTGAGTCTGGCTTATTATTTTAGTTTGATGCTTCATCAAAGAATAAAGCAAGTGGTAGGAAAATTTTGAAATATAGTCACTGTTAAATTCAGCATGACACATGGGAGCTGATCACTCCTTATTTGTAAAAAAAAAAAAATATTTCAAACCTGAGCAAGGTGAGTGTTATTTTAAAACACCAATTTCTAAGATTAGATTTGTCTATAAATTAATTTTTGAACAGGGGCTTTTGAGATGTGAGGAAGGCCCTCACACAGAGACAGGATGTTTGTGATTCTTTGATATTCGGATTCTTAAGGATGGTAAGAAACCATAGAGTGGCCTAAAAATAAAATATGAAATAGGATGGCTAATTTTATGTAGAGAGGTTTTGCAGATGAAGGAAACTCAATTTGCAAGCCCTTTGTAAAATAAAACCTCTTTGTCATTCTGACATTATTTTGAATTCATATACCACAAATAATTGCAAGGAACAGCTCTAAATATGCTTATTGATAACCTATTAAAAGCAAAGTTGTAGATTATCTAAATTAGAGGGTTAGAGCTGTATGACACTGGAAGAATAATAGCTCTTATTTGCATAATGTTATTTTAGTTACTAAAAGCATGAAGAGAGTGAATGTGGTGGAGTCCAGTGGTCTCAAGCTCTCCCACACACCAATGAACTTGAGGCAAAATTTATTTAAACTTGTGCCTGCATTGCCTCACCTGTAAAGTTGGGTGTAATAGTTTTAGGCATCTTATGAGGTTTATATTAGACAATTCATAATAATTGTCTAACAGGAATAATCCTATATTTGGGACAACTCACTTTTATTTGGAAAGGTTTTGTGAAGATAGATGGATTTCTATGTACTCTGATATCTTCGTTCTCAAGGAAGCAGAGTGAGAAGTATTTCTGAAATCTCTTTGTGTTGATGTTATTAAAAAAAAACAAACAAACAGAATTCTGAAATAGAAATGGTCTTAGAGATTGTCAAATGGCTAATCCTCTGGTTTCATCAATTAGTAGAATTTTTTTTTTTGTATGAAGATTCATGAATCAAAACCATTTTAAGAAGTGAATGGCTTAGTTCTAGTTCTTCCAGGAAGAACAGGCTTTGTGTGTGGGGAACATACAGAGGGGAGAGGGGCAGAAGATTGGAAATGTTTCCATATGAGGGCATCATGAACAGAAGCATTCATCTGGGGACATAGGAAAGGCCTCCAGTTTTTGCTTACAGGAATAGCACAAAGTTGTATACAGGATGGGATTGAGAATTCATTCTTGTTTCTGTATTTCATATGGATCTTATGAAACTGTTCTTTCTTTTTCTTGCACTTTCTTGTCTATAAATCTGACTCCTGATCATACCTCCCTGGATGACCAGAAGCTCAAAACAGATCCAGCTGTGAGAAATGTACCAGGAAGAGGTTACAGCTGTCACCTCTGTTGCCAAGGGAGTCTAATACATCAGAATAGCAGTTAGTCTGGAGGCTGGTCTTGTTCTTACAACTCAGCCGGGTCAGAACTCTGTACGGGATGACCCTGTGCTGGAACAAAGAGGTTGGCAAATGGCTTTTTTGAATAATCAAGTCCACTGTCATGGGGACTTGGAAGGAGAAAAGAGCAGCCAAGTAAGGTAACCTGAGAGTGGGAGAAAAATACAAGGAAATGAAGTACAGGGTGGAGAAAGGTTGGGGAGTACTATGGGCCTGATGTTTGGACAGTCAGTCCTGTCTTTCATACAATTCAGATGTAGAAAATAAAAATAGAATAAATAAAGGAGTAAAGGAAACGTAAGCTTGTGGAGCTGGAAGACAGCACTGCCATCACATCATCAACAGGAAGTTTCCCTTTGTGGAATAGGACAGCTGTCTGACAACAGATTATTTGCCCCTCATAGGACTTTTCTGAGGGAAATGATCCTAGGGATGGGTCAGTTGAGAAAGTAGACTTATTTTGAGATGATAGGAGGAAATGGGACAGGGCTTTCAGAAGAGATTTGTCACTTCAGCTGGCATGTCTAACATCGAACATTCTCACTGTTCTTTCCAGAAATACAACAGTGGATACTGATGAAATCAGACCTTCTTTTGGGGGATAGTGATATTTTGGGAAGAGAAAAAGATGTTTATAGGATATCAAACTATATATTACTCCCCCAGGAGAGGAAGTGAGGCTACATTTCAGGAATTGACATAGCATGAGAAAAAGACATTTGTGTGTGATGGATTGCTAGCAGGGATGTTGGTGTACAGTGCTGAACTCCCTCCCTCACGCCTGTTTAGCAAACACCAGGCCCTACTGAGCATGTGAATATATCAGTCATGTACCTTTATCACTACAATGTCACCTCTTAGTAGCCTGCTGGAATTTTCCCACATCGGACAGAAAGACTTAAAGAGATGACCTAATTTTATCACAGTCCAGTGTTAAAATTTCATAATACAGGTGGAACTTAAGTAATTCCATTAAACACATTGTCAGTGGACCCTTTTCAGGTATGGAGGACAAAGACAGTGGAATGATCTCTTTACTAGCCAATGCCATGTCTTTGGGAGAAAGACTATATCTGATCAACAGGAAACCTGAATCCAGTGGGTGGGGGTTCGGTGGGGGATGGGGTGAGTGGTTAATGCTATTTGCCCTTACTGATGCAAGAGTGTCATCTGCAGGTAGAGTTCAGGATAGTGTGAGAGGTGCCTCAAGAGCTAGGATGTGAGCTATTGATAAGAAGCCAAGAAGCATCACAGAAAAAGGCCAGACTATGACCCACAAGGGGTTAAGGAACTCTTACTCCCTAAAGAGCACCAGGCATTTACATAGAGAAAAACAGGAAAGGAAGGGCCTTTTGCAGACATGAGAGTGAGACCCAAACCAGACATAAGAACAGCCTGGGAAGAACATGGGTAACAAGTACACTGGTGAAAGCAGGAGAACAATAAGAGGCTTCTGGATCCTACGCACTCATTCACTGTGTGAGCACCTGTCTGTCTGTGTCTATTCAGATTCCTGATAAATATTCTGGAGGATAACTGTATCCTGGAAGATAGCTCAGATAGGGGGTAGCAGAGTCAGTCAGCAGGCAATCCCAGGAAAAGGAATAAGGCACTGTGCTGTGCACAGATGGGTCTTCCATATTCATGTGCAGTTTCATAACATCTGTAAGTAGGATTTGGATAGCATTAAGGATAGGTTTGTGAATCTTTGTCATCCTAAACAAGGATAAATGACATCTAGGATAGATATCAATTTAGGAACTCAAGGGACAAGAGATAGAATTGGAAACAAAGATGGTAATTGATGGAGGCAGTTATTTATCAGCCAGTGTGAGAATCTAGGATGTTATGCATTTTTCTCCTTCTCTAATAGATCTACTTAGCAATGGTAATGGTAGTAGTCAGTGCTTGTGGTGGCCTCACAGTGCTCTAGGAATGAATTAAAAGGATATCATGCAATCTTCCCAACAGCTATAGAGATCTTTCTATTACTGCCTTTTATACAAACAAGAATTCCACAGCTAGAGAGGAACTGCAACATGCTAATGGGCAGGACACAGGTGATAAGAGGAAACAGTAAATGGAGTCTAAGTGCTGGTTTGAGAGCCTGTGATCTTGCCACCTCAGTCCTTCTGAAGCTCACTGCATACCTACTGATTTATGTGTAAACAGTATATTATTAGAACAATTAACCAATCCTCAAACTTGACAGGTGTATGTATGACAAAAATATATAAACTGTGACAGCAAAGTGAGCAAAAGTTCAGTCCTGTCTTATTCTTGGGGGCTGCATTTACAAACCAGTTGCCTGGTCCAGCATACAAACTGTCCCCAAACCTTATGGTTTAAAACAACAAACACTTCGTTGTCTCCCAGTTTCTGTGCATTGGGATTAAGAAATAGCTAAGCGGACGGTTCTGGGTGAGGCTTTATGAAGTCTGGGTGAGATGTTGTCGAGGTTGCAGTCATTGCAACTCTCAGCTGGGGAGTATGTTCCCAAGCTCTTTCCACTGTTGCTGGCAACCCTTGCAGCTCACCACATGGCCTCTCCACAGGCTGCCCAATGTGGCAGCTGGCTTCCGTTTTGCAAGACCATCTCATGGCATGACAGCTGGCTTCCCTAGAGCGGATGATTCAAGGGAGATTGAGAAAGTGCCTCAGAAGTGGCAGTCTTTTTATAACCTGACCTCCTTCTCTTTTGCTATGTTATAGAGAAACAATCTACTGAATTCAGTTCATACCCAGAGAGGAGCTGTCCTACAGGTGTGTATACTAGGAGGTGGTATGGCTCTCCAATTCTCCGAGTAATCAATCACTTCTCCCTATTTCTCCAATTTCACATTGCTTGTTTACACTTTTACAGTTATTGTGACCTTTTAGGATCCTTCAGAGGCTTTCTTTTCCAGTTGGTACTTCACTCTGTACTTCTGCCTTCTGCCTTTCTTACTTCATATGTTCCCTGATCAGTCTACTGATATGCCTATGGGTTGAACATATACTATGTGCTAATATTTCTAATCTTTGTCTCTGAACAACTCATGTGCCTCCACTTTATCTATTGCTTTCCAGATTCCCTAGCCTGTTCCATAGCCAATCTGGTAAAGTAAAAATCCCAACAACAACAACAACAACAACAACAGTAACAAGAACAACAATAATCAGAACACCAATTGACTCCATTCACCCAAGGTATCAAAGAACAGCATAACACCATGTTAAGTTGCACAAACAAATCCCAACAGCACAATTCAAATGCTTCCTTCCAATCCCAGAGCCAACTTGGACCTATCATCTGCTCCAATTCTTCATTACTTCATGAAATAACGCTCTTTTCTAGCCTTATAGCTTGGTATTCCATTTAATGTTCTCATTATCCATTTTATGCATTATTAAAGTAGCCTTGAGCCATACCATTTGAAACAGGTTCTTCCCTACAAAGCAAACACAATCAAGTCCCTCCTATATATATAAATTGTATGCCAGCTTCCCAACACCTATAGCATGAAATCTATAGAAGAAATTAGTGACCTAAGAGAAATATAAGGTGGACACAAGTACACTGGTCCTAGTCTTCATGCCACTATTTGTTAGCTGAAAAGGACAGAACATGTAAAAAATTATTTAAGGATTTGTTTCTTCATCTATGAAATGGCATATCTTCATGGCAAAGTTGTTAGAATCAAATGAGATAATATAAACAGTTGGACAGAGAATGAATTGTCTACAAATAGAAGCTATTGTTTCTGGTAAGCTGGCTGCATAGCAGACATCACTATGTTAAGAACTCAGCACCTATGGCTTCTGAGAATTATAACTTCTCTTTTCTCTCCCAGCTGGCAGCATGCCAGTTTAGTTTACTGTTGTTTTCTGCCTAAAACCCCTGTTATCTTCTTTCTCTTTGACGCTGTTGGCTTTGTTTTTAACTCTACAACAATCTTGCGTTTGGAAATGCTGGGTTATTCTGATCCAACAAAGAAATTGTACTTCCCACCACAGTGGCCCATGATTCCCTAGAGATCCTTATTTCTTTACCCACCCAGCTCCACGTGGCCCGTGAAAACCAATGGAGCAAAAAATAAGTCTCTTCATCAACTGTGTTTCTCCTTGTAAGATTGTATCTTTCTCAACATCTGTGGTATGTCTATTCCATACACAGCCCATCCTGGTGAAGTAGGAACACTGTGTGCTATGGACCCAGACACAGCTTGCCTGGTCTGCATGCTACCACTCACCAGTTGACTAAGCTTGGATGCACACCATTGACTAGACAGAGGCGATGAGTGTTGTTTGTAAGATATCTTTAGTCATGAGCCACACAGTGATGTTTGGTCTATAGACCAGGTGTAAAACAAGATTATAACAGAGTTTAAAAGTGACCTTATAGCTTCTGGTGTTGTTACAGATGTTTCTGTGATGATGCTTTGGGAAGCAAATGTACTAAATTGACAGTTGTGTAAAACACATAGTATACACAGTTTATAATACTTTATAATGATAATGAAGAACTGTATTACTGTACTTTGAATATATTTAATGCTCTACATATTAAATCATTTTACTGTGTACTACTGATTTAGAAAGCTTACTACAGACAGTATATCTAGTTCTACGAGCAACAGCCTCAGGCAGTTGATGTTTACTACTTCTCTTGATTACACCAGGGGGCTGTGTAGAGTGATTGACCTCTGTATTTGAAGAATAGATTTGTTTTGAAATATGTTGAGATTAAAAGTATAGGCAGAAACTCTAAAGATAGGCTGTAGATGGATGACACATTATTTTAGCAAGAGAATTACTTAGCAGAGAATGAACCTAAAGGCTTTCAAGAAACTACATTTGTGTAAAAAAAAAATTAAGAATGTAGAGCATGGATAGTATAAGGGAAACCAAAAATAAATTAAGAATTTAAATATCTGGCAATATTAATGTAGAAAGAGAAGAGGCCAATCTGTAATGAAACCAACTGATTTGCTTAATTAGAGAGATGAACAAATATATAACACGGGGCTGAAGGAGAAAATGTGAATCATGAGATCTCACCAACAATTGTCTGAAGAGCTTGAAGAATTAGGGTAAGAAATGACCCACTAAAGAAGTGAGGTACAAGCTAAGTAGTCCTCCATCCCCCATAGTGAGAAGGGTCAAAGTGTACCTAAGAGAGATAAGAGAGAGAGGTCAGCAGCTTGCTGTCCAGGCTTGGGTTCTTTGAGAGCTTTCTGCTCTTTGAGCTCCTCCCAATCACCCTGCTGTTTCCACTGGTTCCCATCATGTCATCTCCGATGAAAAAGTCCAAGTTCTCTCCATGTTGATGACAGGAATAATAAAAAAAAATAGAACAATTTCAGAGGTACTGAGTATGTGAAACTTTTATGTATATGTCAACATATTAGTACTTTATTTTTTTTTTCAAGGAAACTAATTGCTTTCCTGCCATCAAAATAGCTCTTTTTTTTTCCAAATCTCTATTTTTGGTGTTATCTTTTAAAATATCATTTATGCACATTTCAAAGTTATCAGGGTAATCAAATTCTTAGAAGTGCTAAACATCTGTAATGTAGAAGCCTTCATTCTGCATTTTTGAGGCCTGGGTAAAGAGATATTCAAAATTCTTCGTGGTAGAATCTGGGTTATAGATTAGTGATAGAGTATTTGACTGATATGTATGAGGCTGTAGATTCAGTGTCTACAACCCTCTCTTTATCCTTCACCCAAAGCCAATAATCTCAGATCCACATGAGACCAGCAAAGAGAAAGAAACTGAGGCAAGCAACCAAACCTGTTTGGTTTCCTTGGTATTTAAGACTCAGATTATAGAATTTATGGGAAAATTCTAGGTTCTGGTAGCCTTGACAAGACCAGAGAGTCAGTGTTTCTAATCACTTTCAAAGAAGTTTATATAGGATATAGATGAGTGGCATTAATTTAGGAAGAAACTAAAGAATACTGACAAGATAGCATTGGATAGGGGAGTGCCTTAGTTTGTCTTAATTTTCTGTGATAATCAGTATATTAGTCAGAGTTTTATAGATGACCATAATTATAAATATATATATGTAAATATCATATATTAGAACTTGAGGCTGTGGCCAGCTAATCCAATAATAGCTGTATACCAATAGAAGCTTCAAGAATCTCCTAGTTTTTCATTACATGAGGCTGGTTGTCTCAGATTGTCTTCAGTATAATACCAGCATCCCAAAGACATAAGCTCTCATGCCAGTGAAAGAATGCACTTGATAGCAAGAGAAAGAGCAAGCAGGCAAAGAGAGAGAACATGAGCTTTCTTCTTCCATTGGCTGTCCGCAGAAGTTGTGGCCAAGATTAAAGATAATCATTGCACTTGGAGATCTGGATTAAGCTGTATCTTCCTACCTCAAAAAAAAAAAAAAAATCCATATTAAAAGTGTGTCTTCTCACTTCAAATGATTTTATTAAAAAAGACTCCACAGGTGTACCTATCTTCTTGGGTTATAGTTAATTTCAGATGTACTCAGGCTGACAACCAAGAATAGCATTCACAAACATTATGACCAAAACTGGCTTGGGGAGGAAAGGGTTTATTTGGTTTAATACTTTCATACCACAATCCATCATTCAGGTCAGTCTAAACAGGAAGCCAAGGCAGGAACCTGGAGTTGGTAATTGAAGCAGAAAACTTGAAGCAACACTGCTTACTGGCTTACTCTCCATGGTTTACTTGACTTTCTTCTTCATATACCCCAGATCACCTGTCCACGGGTGACACTGCCCGAAGTGAGCTGGATCTACCCAAAGTAATCATTAATTAAGATAATGCCCCAAAGACATGCTTACAGCCCCATCTGATGGAAGCAATTCTTCAACTAATATTTAGTTTGTGTCAAAGTGACAAAAATTAATGAATACAGGATACTTATCAACAAACCTAGCAACAGGATCTTCATCTCGAAGACCCATACTTTGAAAAGAGAGAACCAACTACTGCGGATGTCCTCTGACCTCCTCCACATTTGTACTGTAAGAATCACACTCGACATGCACCACACACACACACACACACACACACACACACACACTAAAGAAAGAAATCTGTAATAAAAAGTTAAAAATTTAAAAACTTAAAAGAAAGAGAACAAAACACCCAAAGAAGTTAAAGAAGTTTTACTAGTCATAACAACTTTTGGATTCCATAGACACATTTCTCTTTTCCATTACATTAATCTGCTATAGAATATTTGTATTGTATGAAGAATCTGTGCTTGTAAAGGGTATTTCTGCTGACACTCAGAACTAGATAGGAAAAAGTTGTAGACATAAAAGTTTGATGAAGCCCTTGTCATAGTATGAATTTTAGATCTACAGCTCCTGGGGGCCTGTAAACAACCAGTACTGGCTATGAGAGGCAGCTGGGTACCTGGTTGAGTAGGTCTTGAACCCTGGAGACCCTCCAGGGAAGTTAGGAGTTTGGTCTTGCTCCTGGGCCCTGGCTCCTTTCACAAAGCTTCAGCCTCTCCCACAGAGAGGTTTGTGGCTATTGGTCACACAGCACAGGTAGAAGGTATGACTACAGGCCACAGAACCTCAAGGCAGATCTCCATATTCATGAGATACCTAAAGGCCAGAGGGCTTAGCCAATTAAGCATTCCTTCCTAGATCTCTCCTCTTGCAAAAGGTATTTAACCTCAGGCCTGCCCTGAGTATATGGGGTAAGTTTCATCCATTTTCTGCTATGACAATAAACATTTTAAGACCATAGGCTACCTCTCTGGGGCCAGCCATGGGGAACCATGAAGAAGGTCTTCAACTACAGAGTTACCTTCTAACCTCTTGCCAACAGAGGCCCAGCAACTCAACCAGGCAAGCCAAGCCAGCCGTGACCCAGCCAATGAGTTGCCTTGACCAAGAGTCTCCTCTCAGCTGGTGCAGCTGGAGCTTACCCCCCCACGCCCCCGCAGGACCCCAGACTGTATTTCCTCCACTCAAGTAATGGAGTCCTGAGGCTTCCCACAGCCTAACATCTGCCTGCCTGGCACCGGCCTGGAGTGAACACAGTCAAATTCCTATGCCTCTGCCTCCCTGAGCCCAGCCCCAGCCCCTGAGGGAGCAGACATGGGACCCACAATTCAACCCACAGGACCCACGCCCATGCTCATGTCACAGCCCAACAAACCAGTTTTCTTCTTTCTCTATTAGTATGGAAAGGATGTACCACATAGCTTATATCATGTATTAAATGAAACATGTTAATAATTCCTCACTGTGTTAAGGAACACAAAAGTAACTAGTATTTGGTATCTAGGGTTTATACTATAAAAATCCTTGTAATCGTAAGATGAAAGAAAAATTAAAATCTCTAAAAAATGATAGAACTTTGGAAGTATTGAAAATGCATTTATTAGACATGGACAGGTAGTCTGGGCATGGAGTTTAAGGCTAGACAAATCCACTGTTGAATAGATAAAAAATGAAGGAAAGTGACAAACCCTGGGACATTCACAGCCATCAGCAAAGGACATAATGAGAGGTAAGAAAGGGAAGAGCTGGGCTGGAAAATAAGTTTTAATGATCAGTGTCTAAGCATCAAAGAATGTCTTCCAACATGTTGTTGTTGTAGTTTAGAGCAAATAGCTGGATTGTGTGCATATCTGTCCTGTATCTCCTATGACTCCAGCATAAAAAGATTGAATAGGGTAGATTCCTCAAACAACAGTTTATCCAAAATTTACCTTGGAACCCAAGGGACACTTGGACAAATTCATTGACACACTGTGCTACAGGCTATGACTGGCGAGGAATTGCCACTGGGTTCTATATAATTTCCTGTGAAGAAGGTAGAATGTGACAGCTGGGGGGCAGGCTTTTGATTCTTTTCTGCCTGACAGAAGAACTGTGTGTGCAAGCTATAAATGTTTTGGAAGACAAGAAAAGACAGGTGACCAGAGGGACCTGGTTAGGGAAACAATGGCAGATGGGCCACAAAGGCTACTTTTCTTATTGGGGAAGCTAGCAAAGTCCACAGGAAAGGGTCAAAAGGGGTTTACCTTAAAAAATAGAAGTCTATGGGTTTAGAGTATGATTGTTCAAATCTTTCTTCAGGAAAAAGATAAACTAGGGCAAAGGATTAATTTTGTATGTCATGTTTTGTTTAGTAGGTTTCTGTATAAAACAAATAAAATTCTACAATGGAATTGTTTGCCTGTGATAAAAAAAAAAAGCAAGCAACGACTAGATTGCTCAGCAGGTATAAGTGTCTGTTATGTGAGCATTATAACTGTTGACCTCCAGAACCCACATAAAGGTGGAGGGAGAGATTTTACACTGCAAAGTCCTCTGTCCTCCACAGATGTACCCACCCCACATTATTATTCGCCTCAGCACATGATTGCCTATGTGCACAACAGACACACAACACACAACACACACACACCCACACACAAAGAGCAACAAGTAATTATTAGAATTCAACACCTACTTTCCAGATTTGAAATTATCATAAGGCCAATTGGAATCAAGGAGGTTAGACTTTTCTGAGAAAGGAGAGGTGAATAGAAATGTGCAAAGAAAAGTTTTCCTGAAAGAGAAAGTAGGTGGGGATGCAACTGCCTAATAAGGTCTCTTTAGTCCACGCAGCTTGAATGAGATGATTATGGTGGATTTATTAAACTCCAAAGGACCAGTGAGATGGAAAAATAGAGAAAAATATGAGCAAGAGAAGCTGCTTCCTTCCCAACAGTACGATGCTCACTGATGGAGCGATAAAACATCACATGTCACGTTTGCAGAAATAGGTTTCCAAAAAAATATAAATATATATCTTGTGTTTGAGTTATTCTTATATCTTATTCAGCAATAGAAAATTAGTCTTCTGATTATAAAACAACCCCAATAAACACAAAGACTCCTTGAACATTTGAATTAGTGGGATTCTAGTCATGCTATGTGGATCTCCTATCCTATTATTAAGTAGATCACATCCCATTTAGCTTCCAAGACTAGTACTTTTGGGTGGTCTATCTTCACCAAGTGTGGAACTCTCTAGCCGAACATTTCTATGATTATGTACACAGCGCAGTGTTTTTAATTTTGGTTTCTGTTTCTTTCTTCACTATTTATTTTTTCTTCGTCAATTATTCCATGAGTACAATGTGTTCTGATTACTCTAACCCTCATCCCCTTTTAGCTCCATTCTACCTTCAGGAACCTCCCCTCCCTTACAAATTGCTTTCCCACATTTCTGTCCTTTTGTTTTGTTCTGTGGTCTGCTCACTTTAACGGAGGACGTCCTGTGGAATTACCCATTTGCATTCTGGTGGGCTTATCAGTGTGTATATGGGTGAAGCAAAATAACCCCCACTCTCCCAGAATCTGTCACTAACCAGCAGTTCAGCAAGGAAGGGCAGGGTTCCATGTCCATGCGACTGTTGACAGGGCCAGGCCTGCACAGTTCAACACAATTTTAATTAGGTCCTCTGATAGTTCAGTGCTCCAAGGTGACTGGAGGTGCAGCCTTCCATTCTGGAATTCAGGAAAGCTGTCAAAGTTGGACATAAATGGAAAACAATGAATGGCCACTTCTACACCAGCATACCACACAACAGGAAGCCTTCCCGTCACAGATTGCATTTAAACAACAGCTTAACTGTGGTTGTCTTTTATTTTTCTGTCAGGATTTAATAGATCTTTAGACATCATTAAGATAATAATTTGTCAGTCCTTGAAAATTTTGTCTCAGAGTTGGAATCTGCCCAAACCAGATTCCTCAGAGGCTTTACTTAAGTGATATTAAACACTTGAGAAAGCTTTAATTCACAGAGCGAATAGTAATGACAATTAAGAGACAAAAGCAAACCCAATACTTACTGGACTAGCATTTGTAGAGGAACATTTGAAAATGCGAACATCAGAGGAGCTCCTGTCCCTAGGCATGACAGGGTCCTGGGTAATGTGCCCATGTGTGGTCTATTGCATCTGCTAAGCAGGGGAAACAAGACAAGCTGTTGGGGTTGGATATGAGGGCAGACACATGCACCTGCTAGCTGTTGTCATTGAGCCTTCTTTTCGTGAGCCCTTGGAGCTCGAGTTCAGCAGGACACAAAGCAAAGCAAGCTGGAAGAGTCACGGACTGCCTGGCCTGTGGTTGTCTCCGGCTGTGCACTGTCTCTGTGGTTTTCAGCTGCTCTGTGACTGGGTACCTTTTAACACCAGCTGGTGGACTGTAAGTCTGCGTGCAGTAGAAAAGACATGCTTGGCAAACAAGGGCATCCTGTGTGCTCACTCTGAAGAGTGGGGAATCAGGTGATTCAACGTCTTTACTATTGATGTAAATGGCAGTGTAGGAACCTAGGATCCCTAGGAATAGTCTCTTCTCATTTTGGTCAGCATCAGCCATGTGGCTCCTCTGGCCCTGGAAGGGTTTGTTTCTACTGGATTTCATCACTCAGTATGTGATGTCCTGTTTGTTATTAAAGTTATTAAAGTTGGGCAAGCACTTCGAGTCAAACAATCTTCTCGAAAACTGACATCAATGATAAAATACACATATGGTCAATGACCACAGAGTTCCACAGAAAATCAAAATCTTCATATGATTTTTTCCCCCAAGGTAATTTTCCCAAGTCTTTCTGTGCATCTTTTCAGGATTCAGGATTTGAGACATTCTGACAAAAGAGGAAGAAGTCCTTATAGTGTATAGGATGGACTAGGATTAAAATATTAGTTAATATATTTTTATACAGTGTTGAGACATTTCCAGTGGACACATTGTTCATGCTGACGAAGCAGCTGAATGTTACCTTACAACCCTCATCATTGTGGCGTAGTGACTGTGAGATGCTGTTTGCATTTTCTCTCAGAGTGCAGGGCAAAGATTTTACGTTAAATGCATCATTTACAACTCTGTGTGGTGAATCCACAGAGTCAAAACACATTTCCTTATCAGTGAGCAAAGAATGAAGCATGTAAAAGAAAAGGAGATATTGGGGTATGAGTGCAGGCACTGTCAGGAGTCTGGAGGATACATTCATCCCTCCCTGATTACTGCTGCTCACACTGATTACGAGAGAGTAGGACGAACCCATATCCAAATATCCAGACTGATCATCTAACCTCATCTCAGTTCACTCAAAACTAGTGTTCTTGATTTGACCACAAAGAATTAACGGAAAAGAAGTATGATTTGGGAAAGAGTCATAGACACTCTAGAATATTCTTACCATATTTGAATCACCACAGTAACAATAAATATTTTTTTCTGAAATACAGTTAAGTTTCTTCCTCATTCCCAGCAAGTATTAAAAGCCACTTAAGGCAGAAGTGTAATGAAATACATTCTCAATGCCCATCTGTGACATGCTGGTAATTGCCTGGGCTGAGTTCTTATGAGAGAAGTTGCCTTAACTGCTCACAGATCTCTAAAGCTGTGCCAGTGACACGCATTAACTTAGGGCATGATGATCATTTCCCAGGCAATTTTGGAATCAGTGCACTGTGCTGGACACTGCGTGAGTCAGGAGGGATGATAATCAATGAGAAAGAGGCTTCAGAGATGGCTCAGAAGTTCAGTCTTTCAGAAGACCTGTGTTTGGTTGCTAGTACCTACACTGGGCTGCTAAAAACCACTTGTAACTCCAGCTACAGGGGATTTGACATGCTCTGCTGGACTCTATGGACACACCCACTCATACACATGCACATAACCATAAATAAAACACATACATAAAACAACGATTAACCAATGAGAAAGAACCACAGTCTCCAAGAGTAAGATTACTTTAGTGAAGTGGTTTCTAAAAACAGGTGCTTGCCAAGAGTTCCTGAGGTGTTTGTATGTATATGTGTATGTGTGTGTACGTACACACAGACATGGACACTTTTTACAAGGAATCAGTTATAGGATCTTGGATTGGCATGATGTCTCAGCAGGTCACATGAGTTTACTCCTTAGAACCCACATTTAGGTGGGAAGAGAAAAACAACTCTATAGAGTTGTCCTCTCTCCTTTAATGTGTACCCCTCACACATCACATATATGACTCTATCTGTCTCTGTCTCTCTCTCTCTCTCACACACACAACACACGCACACACACACAAACACACACTAATAGATTAAAGTCCTAATGGCAGAAAAGTATCACTTGCAATGAGTTTATTAATTATGTATTTGCTCATATTTTATCACTAGTTTTGAGCGATGGTTCTACCATGTGGCCCAGTCTGACCTGTAATTCACAGTCCTTCTGCCTCAGACTTAAGTCCTGGGATTATAGGAACAGATTCTATGCTGAGTTTTGTGATTATCTATATATAAACAAGTCTATAAGAAAAAACCTGAAAGAAATTCTATTAAAGATGACATTTTTGAATGCTTTTGATTTGCTGAGAGTAGGAGAAGTAAGTTAGCCTTGTGTTTCAAGAACCGACAAATGAGGATGGGAAATGTTAAAGTGGACTTGGACTGAAGGAGCCTTACCGTCTCTCTCTTCCTAACTCCTTAGCTGTCTCATTCTGTTCTCTCCTTCCCTCCCCTGTCCTTCTTCTCCACTTTGTCTTCTCTCCCCCTTTTCCTCTCCTTGGCTTGTTTGTTTCTAATCTACGAAGACATTCTGAATATGTATACAAGTTGTAAACCTGTTCAAGGGTAGCTTGTTTGTTGAATAATGACTTCTAGCTTTTAAATGCCTTTTGGGGGTGTAGAAAATAGTACAAATGAACAACATGGCATTCTCCAGAGAAAGCCAAGACAGTACTAGATAATTACTCTAAAATAAATCTCCTCTCTAGTACTAGTTCTGTTTTCCTGCATGTGTTCCTGCCCTAAAGGATCTTGGCAAATCCCTCTGGATCTCACCAATGACTTCAATGTTGTCTTTGAGCCCCAGCTTCGAGTTCACTAGAAAGCTTACTGGCTAGCAGGCTACTTGTTCTAAAATGAAAAAAACAAAAAAACAAAAGCAGTTGGGGCTCACAGGGGGAAACTGGCCTCTTGGTGCTTTGGTTTTTCAGCTAAGTTGCTTATCTTCTTTTTGTGTTCATGGCCCCATCAAGGTAAAGGCATGCCAGCTTGGCACTGTTTCAATTTCTCTATTTGCCAAAGTACATCAATTGTGTGTGTGTGTGTGTATGTGTGTGTTCATGTGTGAAAGAATGATGTTCTATTTGATATAGATTTTAGAGCTTTATTTTTTCTTTCTCTTGACTATAATATTTTATTGACAAACCAATTATTTTTCATGTTACATCCAGTTTTTATAGGAAGTTGGAAATGAGGTGGTAGAGGTGGAGGGAAAGGCAAAAGGATGGAAGATATAACTATTTTATAAAAGTCACTGGAGGCAGCTGGGTGGTGATGGCACAAGCCTTTAATCCCAGCACTTAGGAGGCAGAGGCAGGAAAATCTCCAGGACTTCCAGGGATACACAGAAACCCCGTCTCAAAAAACAAACAAACAACAACAAACACATAAACACAAACAAGGCAAGGTCACCAGCGACTGGGGAGTTGTATCAATTGGTCAAGTGTTCACTGCACAATCATGAAGACCTACATGTGATCCCCAGAAGCCACCTAAAAAGGCAGTTGTGGCAGCATACCCCTGTAATCTCAGTCCTCAGGAGGCAAAGGCAGTAGGATTCGGGCCTTGGTGGGCGGTCAGTTTAGAAGAGTAGGATGTTGAGGTCTGTGACAGTCCCCTTTTAAATAGCTGAGGGAACCCAGAAAGCATATGATGTATACTTCTCATCTCCGGGTACACCTTCCCATATGAATACACACACATACACACACACATGCACACACACACGCACACGCACACGCACACGCAGCACAATGCACACACACACATAATCACACATAATCACACATCCACATTATGGGAAGGAGTTTGTAAAGCCGTTTGGGACAATTTTCTGATATCTTCTGAAATTCAGATGGAACTTTTAAAGTTTGTTATTTGATTTGAACTATGAAATGGAGACTTTCAGCCTTATGATATTCAAATATGAAACACTTGCATTCATAGAAACAGAAAACTCCTTTTGTCACTAAATTATGTATTTTTATTTGGAAAAATTTCGGAGTTTACCATAAATAAGTCAAATCTGGTTTTGAATAAATGAAAACTTTTGATGCTATTTTTAAGTATCTTAATGTACTTGCAGGATTTCCTGACTGTAAAAACTTTATGTCTAAAATATAGTCCTCACCAGAAGTAATTTTGTCTTTTCAAGTGATACACTCAGTCCAGGCAGCATTATGGAAGGCCCCTGCAATATCCTTTGCATATTTCATATCCATGTAAAAGTTTATAGTGTAAAATTGGGAACATGCAATAAGAATAGAAACAGAACCGCCCCTCAGCCTTAGAATTTAATAACTTAATAAACATCTACAGTGAAACAATAGTAATAGCTGACTTAAAATATTAAATGTATGGTGCTTGTTGTAATAAATGTATCTTAAACAACCTCATTGGGATATAATTCACATTAGTAAAAATATACAATGTATGGACTGAAGAGACAGCTCGGTGGAGTTAAGAGCTTGTAGCACAAGTGTGATACCTGTGTACCAAACCCCAACACAGATAAGACTGGAAGTGGTGCACTGATTGACTGTAATTGTGGAGTTCCTACTTGTAGAAGGGAAGCAGAAGCAGGAGAATGTCTGGACGTCCTTGGCTCAGCTAGTCTAACATACACATTGGTGCACATGCACTGTATGTGATGACCTGCACCTCGTGCCAGGAAACCTTCCAGAAAAGTAGCAGGTGAGGACTGACAACGTAATCCTCCTTGCACACACACATGCTCTGTGGCACCCACAGGACCCTACCACACTCCATATGACAAAGATACAAAACAAGTATGTTATCCAGTAGTTTCTTTTCATTCACAATGTGTAAATCCACTGCATCAGTTTTCTGTTTTTATGAAATTCATGTTCTGCCTGTCACCTCCCTTCTCCCACCTGGCTCTGAATGATTTCTTTGTTCTGGACTTGTTGTCTGGATCAAGGAATCATATGGTAGATGTTCTTCTGGGACTGGTTTCTTTCAGTTTAAATAACGTCCCTGAGGCTTTCCTGGGCTGTAAAGTGTGGCAGTGTTTCATCTGTACTCAGGACCTTACATACAATTAATCCTGACTAGATAACTTGGAAGTGTCAGTATTTTGCCTTTCCACTTAACATATGAGTAGAACATGCCTCTAATTATTCACTGATCTGCTCAGTGTCACTTGGCTAATAAATTCCCAGAGCCAACATTCTCAGCTATGTCTCAGTGTGTGAACAGTCCCTTCTGTCTTCAGCAGTTTGAGACGTTCCTGTTTGTCTGGAGGCCTGTTCCAAAGAGCTTCAGATGCTCCCTGGTATCCGTAGGTCTGTGTGAGGAAAGAGGAAGACCATATATAACCTCTACAGATATCAGCTAAGCCTTTATTCAGGAAATGACTGCTATGTGAGTGGGTACACTTCAGAGCCCAAGCTATCATGAGGCAAACTAAAGCACATAGGTACTAGCAGAGTGAAGGAATTTTCTCAAACTAAGGCTGGTGCTTTCCCTGAGGTACTGAAGTAGACATGTTTCAGGTAGTGACCTCCAAATTGCTATGAAGCCACATAAAAGGAAGTCTGAACTACAAGGAAACGTACCACCACTGCCACCACTACCACCACCACCGCCACCTCTACCACCACCACTACCTACAACACAAAGAACCAATAGACAAAACAGCTTTCTTCAATGTTCCCTTGAAAATATGACATCTCATAACAACAACCTTACAGCCCTGTTCACTCAACTGCAGGAATGCATTTTCTGCGTTTCCTGTTTGTTAATTTTATTTTGTCTTTTTGCTATTTTAGGAAAGGATCTTTTGTGCCTTAGGCTGGTCAAAAACTTACTCTGTTACCATCTTCCTAGTGCTGAGATCAGAGCTGTATATTACTATGCCTGATGTACAAATCTTTTAAATTTAAATTTATCTAAAATTTTATTATATTGTTATTTGTGTATGTGTATTTGTGAGTCTGTACAAGTATATATCGTGTGTGTGTATGTGTGTGTGTGTGTGTGTGTGTGTGTGTGTGCGCGCGTGCGCGCGTTGACCATAAATGTCAGAAGAGAGAAATGAAGTTACAGGAGTTAAAGTTACAGATGGTTGTAACTGGCCTTGAACAACTCTTTTTTAAAAATTAATTAATTTATTTATTTTTTGCATTTACATTTACATTTAAATTTTTTACATTTAAATTTACATCCCACTCACTGCCCCACTTCCCATCATCCTATCCTGCAAGGCTTCTCCCACCTTGTTCTCCCTCCCATTCTCCTCTGATCAGGTGAGGGCCTTCTCTAGATACCCTCTCATCCTGGCACATCAAGTCTCTGTGAGCCAGACAAGACAGCTCAGGTAGAAGACATATTCCATGGACAGGCAACAGCTTTTGGGGTAGCTACCTCTCCAGTTGTTCAGGACTCACATGAAGACCAAGCTGCACAGCTGACATACATGTGCAGGGAAGCCTAGGTTCAATCTGTGTATGTTCTTTGGTTGGTTTTTCAGACTCTGAAAGCACCAAGATCTCCTAACTCCAATATCCTTGGTGGCCAAGGGGGCCAAAAGAAGCTGGGTGGAAATGTTCTTGGTCCAGGTACATACCCTCAAGACAAACCCATGCCTAGACTTGGGACATTCCTGTTCTACAGAACTTTCAGAGTCCCCGGACTGCTAGGCTCACAGATTTCCAAAAGTAAACAAAAATTTATGGTCACACCCACACTAACTGAAACCACTAGTCAGTTCTGAGCAGTAACAGGATAGAGTGTGCTTGGTCAATGCAGCTGTGTCCCAAGTGTGTGTATCTGAGCTAGGCACTCAGAACAGGTAAGAGAGTTCCAGATCTTGCTGTTGTACTGAGACTAGTCTGCAGCCCTTACTTCCCAGGCCTTTTAAAATTCTCCTGCCTGTGTATTTATTTTTAGACACTTCACTGATAATTACAGTGTCCATCATAGAGGAAGTTGAGCAAATTTTTAACGTGAAGCCATTTTACTAGTTTGTTCAGTTATCTTAAGAAGAAATTATGAGGAGTTATGGCATTGTCTAGCAGACAAAGTGCTATTTTTACATTATACTCATATTTCAATTATGTATGTGAACTGTATATCTATTTCCATGGATAACTTAGAGATGGTTTCACTTTTGTAGCTGACTCTGAATGGGTTTTATTTTCGTTTTGCTTCAATATCACTGTCAGAAAAGAATTGGGAGATTTCCTCGACCCATAAATAGAGAGAAAATATATTTTGTGGCCCTTTCTTCAGAAGTCTGATCTAGATAAATTTGTACATATTTATTTCTACCCATCACAGCTCAGCAACACACAAGCCACTTCAATTACCCAGGCAACAAGCTAGCAAGGCAACTTTATCAATTCAATTTTTCATCTTTTTCTCTTTAACTTGATGTGTGTTCTATGCAGTGTGTCAGGAGAATCTCATCAACTCTGCCTTCTTTCAGCTAATAAATCTCTGTCACAAATTCATCTCCCTCAAGATGGAAAAAGGAAGCTCACATCAGGAAGAAGTTGATGACCACATCAGACCATGTTGCTTTTGCTCTGAAAGTTGATAAATGATTCAACCAATGTCCAATCAAACTGTACTGAGAAGCTCCTTCTGTGTCTTTGACTATACTGATACTGTAGGTGCCATGTGACATTTAACACTGATTGTCCAACCAGTTAAGTCCCCCATCTCATAAGCAGATGGGTGAGACAAGGTCCCTCCATGTAGCTTAGGCTCACCTCTGACTCTGTCCCCATCCTGCCTATGATTTTTTGAGTGCTGGGCTACATATGTGTGACCGTGGCCAGCTGCTCATAAAGTTTAAATAACCCATATTAGGCTTGGATCTTTGAGGACATCACCTTTCCTTCTAATGAAAGGTTAGGAGATGTAGGTATCAGGACTGGGACTCAAACAGGACACTGAGACACTGTCCTTTTGATATAAACTTTATTGAAAGAACTATTAACATGATGGGTATCCAGATAAACATTGGCATGGCATGAAGTGAGTTCAGGGCTCAAGGTAGACAATGTAGTGGGGACTCTGATGAGAGTTTAGACTCACAGAGCAGGGTTGTGAGAGCTCCTCCTTATACATCTCCGGAAAAGAGGATTATAGTTATGCTTTTTGATTCCCGGGAGGCAAGAGAAAAGGCATGAATGTACAACTGGGAGTTGTGGGGCAAGTGAGAACAGACTCTAGGTCAGGTTCTGGGTAACGTATTTGTCCTTCCCCATAGAGGCATGGATCTAAGAAATGGCTTTCCTGGGGTGCTCGCCAGTAAGAGTGAGGATGCTGATGCGTGTGACCTGATTAGTCCCTAACTTAAATCTAACTGAGGAGCTGTGGGAATGTTTCTGTTATTTCAGTGGAAATGTCCCTTAAAACATCTAGTGAGACCTCATGTTTCCACAGTGGGGTGGATGAGTATCACCAATTCCCTGAGTGACAAACTCTGGTACATCAGCCTTGGTCAGGGTCTTCAGGTCAGAGAACAATCACCAGGGATAGGGAAAGTGCTATCTGCAGTAACCCAAACTTCCAACTCTCAGAGGAAACAGAAAACTAAACCTGAACTGTTTGTTTCTGTCTCCCTCAGCCTCCAAAACAAGGGAGAACACTACCAGACAGCTCCGCAAACGACATTAAAATACAGGTGTCAGTGCACTGTACCTATTTCATTAAAACTCTTTCTTGAGAATTCCTGAGTCAGTGCGGTCTTAATATTCTAAGAGCCAAGGGTGCTTTCTTAGCTTTCAGGCAGATGTTTAAAGCAAGCACATAGCTGTGTTTACAGCGTACCTGGTTCAGAAAGTGAGTTTGTTATAGCATTGATGAGCTGTTTGTTACTTAAAAGAAAAACAAGCTCTGAACATGTTCTCTGACTTACTGAGAAAAACAGTCTGGACATTAATTAAAATATTATAATATTTGAAGGGCCAAGCTAAGTTTGTTGTAAACCTTGGAAATCACTAATTAAAAATGGAAATCATTAAAACACAAACCTACTTCTGTCTCATCAGTCTGGGAAGCCCTCAGCTAACTTCTCTGCTTGGAGCCTTGGTTACCTTTAGGGTGAGCACCCACAGTTAAATTTTTTGTCATGTGTCGCTTTGGTTTTCCCATTAATTGTGAAAAATCATGCTCAGTTGACTGGAGCTAGCTGTGGGTGCCAGTGTCACAGCTCTGAGGCTGCTGCCAGTATCGTTCTCTGTGTTTGTTTTCTCCTATCTCCATCTTTCTTTATTATGAACCCAAAATGCAAGCACCCAGTGGCAACCTCCTTGGACCCCATCCTTCAATGTGATGAAGGCTGAGCTGCCATAGCGTGTTTACACTTTTCAAGAAACAAATGAGGATCCTTATCTGATCCAGTCAAAGAGTGAGGCAGGAACTCTGCAAGCCATCGGAGTCCAACATCAGAATGGTCTGTGACTGGTGACATGAGGCATCCTCAGACTTAACGTACCAGCTGCCTAAAGTCACAAGACCAGGAGCCTGTACTCCATAGAGCTTTTGTTTCTGTCTTTTATTATTACTATTTACTGCTTTCTAAATTGTTATTGTCTGTTCAAAACTGGAACTTGAGGTCTGAAGTAGCAATTGATCGAGGTGATCCTTTACCAAGTATGCTGATTCATAGACTTAGGGCCGAACTGGTGGAAAGGGGCCTTCCATCTCCAGAAGACTTCCAGGGAATTCTACAGTGTCACCTCCAGCTTGTGTGTATTTTTATCTAACACAGTGGGATGCACAAAATTTATGCTTATGTCTGGCATTATGGTAAATCCCCTATAGCTGTTCATTTAAGTGATTTTAGATTTTTATCTAAAATACATACATAAGTAATTAATAATATTTACATGTATTTTTAGTGCTTTTAGTATAAATTCTTACCACTAGAAGAATATAGGATATATATATAGTATATGTATATGTATATGTAAATTAATATATATATGTATATACATATACATATATATATGTAACAATTTTGTACACACACACACACACACACACACATATATATATATATTACTTTTATACATTCTGCCAAAATCCCCTCCAGAAACTGTACATATATATGCTCTAAAGAGCAATATAAAGAAATACATATCTGTACATTTTTTTTGTCCTGAAAGACTTCTCAAACTGAATATAAAAAGGAATATGGAGGAGGAGGGGATCAATGTTGCCCATTGTTTTTGCTGAACAAAATTTGTCAAACCTAGAGGCCAAAGGAACTCATTTCTTTTTCTTGTGAAGTTTTCAAGAATTCCTCTGTGAAACAATTTTTCTTTTAAAACTTTATTTTGATTTATTTTTCATGCTTCTTTCCCATACTTTTTTCTTCTTTGGGGCTACCTTTAAGGTGTTTCCCATATTAGAAATAGCTACTGTCAATACTTTTCCACTTAGGTTGAAACTTCAGTCAAAAAAGATGTCTTTGGTTAAACCTTGTGTATGTAGTTGTCTCTGTGGATCTGGAAGGTAGGGCTGTAGGCCTTTGCTCTGGGGTAGTGAACATAATCTAACAGTTTATGCATCTCCTCTGTAGAACATATAGTGAATTTCAAATATAAATTCATTTCAAAACTTACCTTTGTTTTTCTCTTTATGACAATGGCACTTTTTAATGCAGACACAAAATCTTGCATTTCTTTGATCAACTGAAACAACGTCCTTTGCTATGTCCTAGCCTGTGTCACCATCATTCTTCAGACAAAATACCATAATGATCTCAAATGGCTCTTTTTTCTGTCTCTCTTCATGGCTGTCAATCTTCCACACTGACTGCAGGGTATACTATGTACAGACTGTCTATCCATTTCTATGCTATAACAAAGTGTTACAGATTGGATAATTGATAAAGAGGATAGGTTCATTTAGCTTCTAGTGCTACAGGCTAAATAACATCAGAACATGAAGCATGGTCTACTGAGGGCTTATTTGTCTGACTACAGCATGTCAGAAAGTATTACATGACAAGAAGCAAACATGTGGTGTGGCTCTATTGTCTGGTCTGATAAAGCCACTAATACCATCATGGATCATGGTGTCCAACACTCATGACATCATCTAATTCTAGTTATCTCCAAAAAAGCCCACATCCATATCCTGAGATATGACTATGGGGATTGAACTTATAACACATGAATTTTTGGGAGACTCATTCAAACTTCAGCTCAGCCAAGATGAGATCATGTTTTTTTTTTTTTTTTTTTTTACTGAAAACTTCCCAGTGAATCTCAGTGGCACTTAGGAGATAGTCCCAACTTTCTCCTGTGGCTTAGGTGACTCAATCAAATTTGGCCCTTAACTTTGGCTTTTGATCAAGTTGAGGCATCTGTTCTTTTGCCCTCCCTTGGTCATTTTCTCCAGCCAAGCAAGTTTTTCTCTCTTTTTGCAACTGAACTTGGAATCACAGGCTGTACCCTAAGAAGCTAGGTTCAATCACTGATCCCTGAGAAGCCACTTAAAGCAAATAAATAGAACAAAGCATTAAAGGAGATTTATTCAATGTGATCAGTTCCCCTACTAGTCCATCTTTCATGTACAGAAGTGATATTAAAATTTAAATAGAGGGACAACAATATTCCCATCTAAGAATTCTCAGTTCAGAAGTGGTCCTTCCTAGGTTGTATTACAAATTTGTCACTAACTCTGTCTTCTTTACCTTGTACAAATATGTGTTCTGTGATATAGACATCTGGTCTACCTTATTTACTAGCATATGGGACAGTATCTATAACAGAACTTGGTGTCAATGATCCTTGACTGAATGCATCATCACAGAATGGGGTCTCTACTACTTCCATTACATCTTCTGTGTTCTGGTACTAATTTCTCTAAATACTTGATGTATTTGTTTATTTACCATAGTTCTTTATTTTAGTCAGAAGTTTGGTACTTATTTTTACAATACCACATGAACTGCCAGACGATTTTCCCGTTTGTAATTTAAATTGATTTTTAGTTCATTATCTAAAGAGTTTTTTTGTCCTGATGCTTTCTGGTTTAAAATGTTCAGTGATTCCTATGCTACAAAGGCACCCAGGCAACCCATTTCCAGACATTTCCTTTACTGTGAATGGCCAATGTACAGACAATGACGTTTGTTGACAGATTTATTTGATCCCAATAGTTAGCATATGATCTAGGGACCATTTTCTCAGAAACAGAGTACTTTTGTGAATGTAAAAGTGAGAGGAATAAGAAGAAAAAAACAGAAATTGTATTAATGCTGAATATTGTAGTACAGATGTGTTTGAGCTTAGCAATTAAAAGGATAACTATACACTAATACAGATTGTGTTTCTCTCTCACTAGGTTTCTGAAGGAAACCTAGGAAACCTAGTCCTTCATAGTTTGACTAACTATTCTTGCCCTCACTTTTCCCTATCTTTTTCTCTTTTTCTTTTGAGATAGGGTCTTTCTACACAGCTCAGGTTGACCCCATCCTCGTGTCAATCAATATTCTGGTTCAGCCTTTTGAGTATTCAGATTACAGGACTGAGGTACCACATTACTCCTGCCCCTGCCACTGTTTTAGCTGCACTGCTGTTTCTGATACATCTTAATTATGACTTATTCTTGTCTATCTTATGGTTGGTGTTTACCATGTGCCAAGTGAGATCTTTCCTTCTTTCAGCTTGTTTAAAGTCTTTGTTCTTTTTTATAACAAAAGAGATTTATTTTTATTTATGTATGTACATGCATTGTTGTTGTTTTGTTTTTGTAAACTTGATAATCTAGAGTCACCTTGGAAAGAGAATTTCAATCAAGAAAATTTCTCAATTATATTTATCTGTAGGCATTATGAAACATTTCTTGATTAGGTACTGTGGGAGAACCTAGGCTACTGCATGTGGTGCCACCCTTGGGCAAGAGATCCTGGGCTAGATAAGAAATCAAACTGTGCATTCCAGAAGGAGTAATCCAGGAGGAGCTATCCAGGAGGATCAAGCCAGTAAGCTGCACTCCTCCATGGCTTCTTTATTTACTGCCTTCAGGTTCTTATGTTGAGCTCCTATCTTTGGTTTCCCTAGTGGACTATGACCTGGAATATGTAAACCAAATAATCCCCTTTCTCCTCAAGTTACTTTTGGTCATGGTGTTTTATCAGAGCAATAGAAAGTAACTAAGACACTTTGCATGTATTTATGTCTGTGAGTGGGTATGTGCATATGTGTGTGGGTACAAAAGAGGCAGAAGAGGTTCCCTGAAACTGGAGTTGCAGATGGTTGTGAGCTACATGATTTGGGTACTGGGAATCTAGCTCCAGCCTCTGGAAGAGGAGCAAGCACTTGAGTGCCAAAACATCACTTTCTCTCCTCCTTTCCGCTTTTTCAAACTACAGAAGACAATCACACTCACTCTTTCATCCTCTAAACCACCATGCTATTTGATGCTTATGACATTTAATTGAAAATAACAGGGTACAATTATAATATTAATATTATAGACTAACATGTTAAAAAAGCAATTGCATATAGGGGTCGGGCATCAATTATATAAATCTGTGATTGGGCTTTACTGTGCTAATGAATGATAACATTGTAAATGGGAATGTGTGACTTCTGTCTTATGTAGTTCTATAGGTTAACAGTGTTAATATTCCGTATGTTGCCTAAGCAGGCATGCACATTGGATCTAGTCCCTGGCAGCCCATTTGAAAACTCTTTTATTTATTTATAAGCATTTATTTTTTATGTCTTACTTGTCCAAATGTATTTCAAGGACACTGAAGCCAGGACCCTTGTGTGTAAATATTCTTTATCTCCTGCAATGCATGCGACACAATAGCTACTCAATGTGCAGCTGTTGGTGAGCTGATTGTGCCGGCTGTGCTACAAGGGTTATTAACTGCATTTTTCCCCAATTACACCCCAACCCTTGGCTCTTTATTTGAAATTATGTCCTGGAGAGGAGAACTCAAGGTTGGATAGGTTTTGTACTCTGCTTTAAAGAATAAGCAATGCCACATGCTTTAGAAATATTTTGAAAAAGGCCTACACCAATTTAAGAGGGTTTAACTTTCAAGTTCATAGCATATTTTTTTCCTGTTCTCATGATCATTCAATTTCTGCATTTAGAAATGGGCTGGGACCTTTTGGTTAGATATTCCAATCTTTCTCTCAATGTAGAAATGCATTTTTCATTCTGAGATATACAGTTTATGGCTGGGCATTTCCAGTCATCCCTTCTATGTTAAGATAGTTTAGTGCTTTGTAGAAAACTCCTAATTAAAAATGCCATTCTCACAGTGAGACCCAGTCAATCATTAAACTTGTATTATTGTTTTTAGTTCTGTTTAACAGAATCCATCATCTGCCTATGGCAAACATGCATAGATATTACAAAAGAGAAATGGAATGACAGAAAAGCTTCTAAGAAGCTGAACTTCCTCTACAGTGCAAAATATCTAGACTTCTTGGAAGATGCATGTAGAATATAGGTAGACTCAATGTCTACCTCTGCTCATGGCCAATTTTACAATGCTAGCATTTACTAAACACATCCTCTAATTATTTTAATACATTTTTAATTAAAATAGGATTATGTCACCTTCTCCTTTTCCTTCCCTTCCCCAGTTCTCTTCCCTACATCTCCTCCCATGCCATTCACTCTCACATTGACACACTCCTTTTCTTTGATTATTTTTGTTACATATATATGTATATGCATGCACACACATAAAAATGCAACCTATTGGTCTATTTTTATTGGTTGTGTATAAATAGTTTCAGAGATGACCATTATGCATTAGAAAATTAATAATAAGGCTCATCTCTAAGAGAGACTGATTCTTCCTTCCCAACAGTCAATAGGGTTATGTAGATTTTGCCTAGGTGAAGGACCCTGTGATATTCCTTTCTTCCACATCAGCATGTCTACTGCTATTGCCATTGTTCATGGTTTGTGTAGTGATTTCTAGGAGAGACTATTTCACAGGAGAATTCCTGATGTTCTGACTCTTACAGTCCTTTAGTCCCTTTTTTGTGATGTTTCTGTGTCTTAGATGTAGAAGATGATATAGAAATAGATATAGATGCAGATTATATATAGGTAGATGTAGCCATAGCCATAGCCATAGCCATAGACAGAGACAGAGGTAGAGTAGACATAGACGTAGACATAGACATTAGGGCTGGGCTCCCAATAGGTGGCATAATTTCCTTACATAAATTCACACACATATATATTATATTTATATATGTTATTTATAATATATGTATACACATATGCTTATGTGCATTGGCTATTATTTTAAGTTATAAAACATGATTCCTTGGAGTTTTATCAAAGAACGATAATGTTTTTTTCTAGTCATTTCTTCTGTATTGACCCTCTCTTCCCGTTAGAGGCTCTTCTCTACTTTTCTGTTTCCTATTTTATATTACCCGTATTCTCTAATACCTACCTCAACTCCCTGCCACCATGATCCCTTTACAGGATCCTTGTTCCTGTACTTACCACATACTGTATATTCATGTAGCATTTGTATTTTGTCATCTGGATTATTCACTCAATATACTATTTTCTAGGTCCATCTAATTTATGTGGAAATTTCATGGTTTCCTTTTTTCTTTTTTCTTAAATAAATTAATGTTTCTGACTCCAAGAGCACGTTCCCACAACCCCACACCCTCCCTCACCCTACCAGGCCTCCCATTCCCTGGGGTTTCAAGTCTCTTCTTTCACTGAGGACAGACCAGGCAGTCCTCTACTGTATATGAATTGGGGGCCTCAGGCTAGCTTATATATGCTGCGTGGTTTGTGGCTCAGTGTCTGAGAGATCTCGGGATCCAGGTTTGTTGAGATTGCTGGTCTTTCTATGGGGTCATCCTCCTCTTCAAATTCTTCTAGCCTTCTCTAATTCAATCACAGAGGTCCTCTTCTTCTGTCCACTGGTTAGGTGTAAGTATCTGCTTCTGTCTCAGTCAGCTGCTTATTGGGCCTCTTGAAGGGAAGCCATGCTAACCTCCTGTCTGTAAGTATATCATAGCATCAGTAATAGTGTCAGGTCTAGGAGCCTCTCCTTGAGATAGGTTCTAATTTGGGCCAGTCACTGGCCCTCTTTTCCTTCAGTTTTGTCTCCATTTTTGTCCTTGCAGTTCTTTTATACAGGAACAATTCTGGGTCAGAGTTTTTGACTGTGGGATGGCAATCATATCCTTACATTTTATGCCCTGACTTTCTACTGGAAATGGATTCTACAAGTTCCTTCTACCCATTGTTGGGCATTTAAACTAAGGTCCCTCTCGTTGAGTCTTGAGATTTTCTCACTTTCCAGGCTTCGTTTTTTCGTTACAGCTGAATAGAATTCCACTTTGTAAAAGTAATACCTTTCATTTTCTATTTACTTGTATATTTAGATTGGTGTCATTTCCTACCTGTTGTTAAGATAGCCAGGATGAACACTGCTACCAAGTATCTATGGAACAGGATGTCAAGTTCTTTGGGCATATATCAAGGAGATGAACAGCTGACTCACATAATAAATTTTCTTTCTTTTCAGAGAATTCTCCACACTGATTTCCAGAGTGGCTGCACCAATTTGTATTCCCATTAACAGTGAATGAGGATTCCTCTTGCCATACAACCTCACCGCAGTTGCTGTCAGTTGTTTTTGGAAGGGAGATATCATTTGAGAGGTAAATTAATTGAATGAATAATAAAAAGTAAAACATAAAAAATAAAAATAGAGCTTGGTTCTAATTTAACACAGGAAGCATTTCAAGCTATATTATAAGTCAACTTGGTGTTTGACATTAATTAATGTATTTCATATGTAAAATAGCAATTAATTATAAGATTATATTGAAAACCAGTAAGGCTACAAAATGTTTTGGTGTAATTATTCAAGTTACTGTTTATACTCATAAAATACACATTACTGTAAATTAATCATTATTTCCCATGTCTTTCAGAATGCATTTTTATTACTTCTACTGGGAAATTATTGTTTAGATTTTTAGTTCATTTTAAAATTTAGATAATTTGTTTCTTTGATTCTATGTTTTCTGAGTTCTTTGTGTGTTCTAGATACTATTCCTCTGCCAGATATGTAGCTGGCAAAGATTGTTTCTCAATCTGTGGGTTTCTTCTTCGTTCAGTTTATTGTTTCCTTATCTGTACAGAACATTTTATTTTTCTGAGGCCCTAGTTATCAGTCATTGGCCTTAATTCATGGGCAAATAGAATTTTCTTCAATGTCATGTAGAGTACTGCCTATGTCTTCTACAAAATTTTGTGTTTCAGATTTCAAATTGAGGTTTTGAATCTATTAGATCTAATTTTTGTAAAGGGTGACAGATATCTCATTTCACTCATTTGTATATGGAAATTCGAGTTTTCAAGCAACATTTATTAATGATGCTGTTCCACCACCCCCAGTGCATATTGTCTTTCCTTTGTCAAATATTAGATGGTTGTAATTAGAAGTACTCATGTTTGATATTCTTTTATTCTATTTCATCTACATGTCTGCTTTTGTGCAATACCATATTTCTTTTATGTCTATAGCTCTATAATCTAACTTGAAAGTGGAAATAGGAATACCTCTAGCATTCTTCTTGCTCAGTATTGCTTTGACTATGTGAGGTATTTTTTTTTGTTGTTGTTCCATTTGAATTTTGGGATAGTTACTCTATTTCTGTGAAAATATTATTGTGAGAATTTTGAGCTGAATTCATTTTTCATTGAATCTCTAAATTGATTCTGTTATAATGGTCACTTTCACAATACTAATTCTTCTGGTCTATGAACATGAAATGTTTTTTTATTTTGTAGTATCTTTCTCAGTCTCTTTCTTAGTAGATTTGATGTCATTGTAGAGGACTTCAAGTGCCTTAGTTATGTTTATTATACTATATTTCATTATCTTGGATAATTATTATCTTGGATATACTATTATGCCATTGTTATTGTGAATGTGTCATGAACTCAACAGTGTCTTTGTTCGTGGCATATAGAAAGGCTACTGAGTTTTTTAAAGTTGATTTTCTTTGTCTCATTCTTGATTTTAATGGGATTTTCTTCAGTGTTTTTTCATTTAAGATAAAGTTTCTTTTGGTTGGTTATACATAATCTTTATTATTTTGAAGTTCCACAGACAGATCTACTCTCTCTAGATTTTATGAAAGCATATTGAAAGTTTTCAAATGTTATTTCTGAATGTATTAAGATGGTCCTGTGATTTTTGTTTTTGCATCCATTTTCATGATTTTTGGTATCTGTTGACTATGTGTGTTGTATCAGGCCCAAATTTCTGGGGTAAAGCAACTTGATTGGGGTTAACTAGTTTCCCGATTTGTGTGTGTATTTACTTTGCTAGTGTGTTATTAAGGATTTTACACCTATGTTTATTAGAGATGTTTGTCTGTGGTTTTATTTTTTATTTTTTTGTTGTTGCTATTGTAATTTTTAAAAATTCAGCTATGTATTTGTATTTTCTTGGATATCATTTACATGTTTATTATTGTCATCTTTGAATTTAATAGAGTGTCTGTTCATGTTTTCTTTGAATTCCTTGATAAAGTTTGTTATTTTTCCTTTAAATTTTGTGTCACAAGGCCTCATGTAAGTAGCTCTTATTACAGAATGTCATTTCTGTAAGACTAGTAAGATTGAAGGGAGATATTATGTTAGGGCCATTCATGCTGGTTTTGATTTTGAGGTTTGACCTGGGCATTTGGACTTCTTACTTTGGTTGTGTGTTTGATGTGATAATTTGGTGTTCTGTTCTTTAGACTATGTTCTTTAGCACAGGAACTGCAGAACGTGAGGTAGGTTGAAACAGCTTATAGATAAGCCCTTACATAGACCAGATTCTGAAACCATGAGTCTAGAGCTAGCTACTGGGTACAGGGATGTGAGTGGCCAGAAGACAGAATGGAAGAGGAAAGCAGCATCTCACCAGTCAGAGGTGGCTTTTGAAGAGAGCAGGTTTGAAGGCTATGGATCTATTCCTATGCCTATGGATGTGGAGATGACTACAGGCAATGTGGTAGGAGGAAGTGGAGTGGATAGTGTAGGGTGTGGAGAGATAGGAAAGGAAGAAGTGACTTACTCAGAAAAGGTAGTTCAGGTACAGAGGTTAGTGGGCTGTGATCTGGAACAATTGTCAATTTGCAGATTGTGGCAAATTGGGAATAGAAAGAACAAAGGAAAAAAACACCTAACTTATCAAAGGTGGCTAGTGAATAAGGAGGGCTCATGGGACTAGAAGTAGAATTGTGAGTTGGTCCTAAGCAATTTTGATACATGTAGTTATGTGATACTCATGACTCTATGAGCTGTTTGTCACTATCCTGATTTGTACTCAATACAGCTGGTTATTTAAAACAAGTGATAACTTCTGGAAACCAGTCCTACATCTAGAGATCACTTTTTAGAAATAAACCTTTCATATATCTCTCTGCCTGTCACTCTTTCATCCTTTTTATAAGGACTCAGCTTGAAAATCAATATTCAAAATGCAAAAGGCACTGATGAGTGTAACCCAGAACATCCAGGAAATCCAAGACACAATGAGAAGACCAAACCTAAGGATAATAGGTATAAATGAGAGTGAAGATTCCTAATTTAAAGGGACAGTAAATATCTTCAACAAAATTATAGAGGAAAATTTCCCTAACCTAAAGAATGAGATGCCCATAAACATACAAGAAGCCTACAGAACACCAAACAGACTAGATCAGAAAAGAAATATCTCCCCTCACATAATAATCAAAACATCAAATGCACAAAACAAAGAAAAAATACTAAAAGCAGTAAGGAAAAAGGTCAAGTAACATATAAAGGCAGACCTATAAGAATTACACCAGACTTTTCACCAGAGACTATAAAAGCCAGAAGATCCTGGACTGATATCATACAGACCCTATGGGAACACAAATGCCAGCCCAGACTGCTGTACCCAGCAAAACTCTCAATCACTATAGATGGAGAAACCAAGATATTCCATGACAAAACCAAATTTGCACAGTATCTTCCCACAAAACCAGCACTTCAAAGGATAATTGATTGAAAGCATCAACACAAGGAAGGAAACTACAACCTAGAAAAAGCAAGGAAGTAATCTTCCAACAACCCCAAAAGAAGATAGCTACACAAACATAATTCCATCTCTAATAACAAAAATAATAGGAAGCAGCAATCATTTTTCCTTAATATCTCTTAACATCAAATGACTCAATTCTCCACTAAAAAGATGTAGACGATCAGACTGGATACATAAACAGGACCCAGAATTTGCTGCATACAGGAAACACACCTCAGTGACAAAGACAGACACTACCTCAGAGTAAAAGGATGGAAAACAATTTTCCAAGCAAATGGTCCCAAGAAACAAGCTGGAGTAGTCATTCTAATATCAAATAAAATCGACTTTCAACCAAAAGTAATCAAAAAAGATAAGGAAGGACACTTCATATTCATCAAAGGAAAATCTACCAGGATGAACTCTCAATTCTGAACATTTATGCTCCAAATGCAAGGGCACCCACATACATAAATGAAACTTTACTAAAGCTCAAAGCACACATTACACTTCGCACAATAATAGTGGAGGATTTTAACACCCAACTCTCTGCAATGGACAGATCATGGAAACAGAAACTAAACAAAGACACGTTGAAGTTAACAGAAGTTATGAACCAAATGGATTTAAGATATCTATAGAACATTTCATTCTAAAGCAAAAGAATATACCATTTCCTCAGCACCTCATGGTACCTTCTCCAAAATAGACCATATAATTGGTCACAAAACAGGCCTCAATAGATACAAAAAGACTGAAATAATCCCTTGCATTATATCAGATCACCACAGACTCAGGCTGGTCTTTAATAATGACAGAACCAAGGGAAAACCCACATGCATGTGGAAACTGAATAATGCTCTACTCAATGATGATTTAGTCAAGGAAGAAATAAAGAAAGAAATTAAAGACTTTTTAGAATTTAATGAAAATGAGGAAACATCATACCAAAACTTGTGGACTCCATGAAAGCAGTGCTAAGAGTAAAACTCATAGCTCTAAGTGCCTACAAAAAGAAATTGGAGAGCGCATACTCTAGCAACTTGACAGCACACCTGAAAGCTCTAGAACAAAAAGAAGCAAATACACCCAAGAGGAGTAGAACGTCAGGAAATAATCAAACTCAGGGCTGAACAACCAAGTAGAAACAGAAATAATTATACAAAATATCAACAAAATCAGGAGTTGGTTCTTTGAGAAAATCAACAAGATAGATAAACCCTTAGCCAGATTAACCAGAGGGCACAGAGACAGTATCCAGATTAATAAAATCAGATCTGAAAAGGGAGACATAACAACAGAAACTGAGGAAATTCAAAAAATCATCAGATCTTACTACAAAGGCCTATACTCAACAAAACTGGAAAATCTGATGAAATGGACAATTTTTAGACAGATACCAGTACCAAAGTTAAATCAGGAGCAAATAAACCATCTAAACAGTGCAATAATCCCTCAAGAAATAGTAGCAGTCATTAAAAATTTCCCCACCAATAAAAGCCTGGGACCAGATGGTTTTAGTGCAGAATTCTATCAGACCTTCAAGGAAGACCTAATACCAATTCTCTTCAAGTATCCACAAAATAGAAACAGAAGGAACACTACCCAATTCGTTCTATGAAGCTATAATCACACTCATACCTCAATCTCACAAAGACCCAACGAAGAAAGAGAACTTTAGACCAATCTCCCTTTTGAATATCAATGCAAAAATACTTAATAAAATTCTAACAAACCGAACTCAAGAACACATCAAAACAATCATCCACCATGATCAAGTGGGCTTTATCCAGGAATGCAGGGATGGTTCAATATTTGGAAATCCATCAATGTAATCCACCATAACAAAACGCAAAGAAAAAAACCACGTGTTCATCTCACTAGATGTTGAGAAAGCATTGACAAAATTCAATATCCCTTCATGGTAAAAGTCTTGGAAAGATCAGGAATTCAAGGACCATACCTAAACATAGTAAAGCAATATACAGCAAAACCATAGCCAACATCAAACTAAATGAGAGAAACTTGAAGCATTCCAATAAGATCAGGGACTAGACAAGGCTGCCCACTCTCTCCCCTACCTATTCAATATAGTACTGGAAGTCCTAGCCAGAGCAACAAAAAGAAGTCAAAGGAATACACATAGGAAAGGAAGAAGTCAAAATATCACTATTTGCAGATGCTGTGATAGTATACTCATGACCCAGAACTTCCACCAAGAATTCTTAACCTGATAAACAACTTCAGCAAAGTGGCAGGTTATAAAATCAACTCAAAACAAATCAGTAGCCTTCCTCTAAGTGAAAGATAAACATAACTAAAAAATAAATTAGGGAAATGACACCCTTCACAATAGTCACAAATGATTTAAAATACTTGGTGTGAATCTAACCAGGCAAGTGAAAGATTTGTATGACAAGAACTTCAAGTATCTGAAGAAAGAAAATCGAAGAAGATCTCAGAAATTGAAAGATCTCCCATGCTCATGGATCGCAGGATTAATATAGTAAAAATGACCATCTTGCCAAAAGCAATCTAACAGATTCAATGCAATCCCCATTAAAATACCAACTCAATTCTTCACAGAGTTAGAACAGAAATTCTCAAATTTATTTGAATAATAAAAAACCCAGGATAGCGAAAACTATTCTCAACAATAAAATAACTTCTGGAGAATCACCATCCCTGACCTCAAGCTGTACTACAGAGCAATAGTGATAAAACCTGCCTGGTATTGTACAGAGACAGGCAGGAAGATAAGTGGAATAAAGTTGAACACCCAGAAATGAACCTACACACCTATGGTCATTTGATCTTTGACAAAGGAGCTACAATCATCCAGTGGAACAAGGACAGTATTTTCAACAAATGGTGCTGGTTCAACTGGAGGACAACATGTATAAGAATGCAAATCTATCCATTCTTATCTTCTTGTCAAAGCTCAAGCCCAAGTGGATAAAGGACCTTCACATAAAACCAGACACACTGAAACAATAGAAGAGAAGGTGGGGAAGACCCTTGAATACCTAGGCACAGGGAAAAGTTCCTGAACAGAACACCAATGGCTTATGCTCTAAGATCAAGAATTGACAAATGGGACTTCATAAATTGCAAAGTTTCTGTAAGGTAAAGGACACTGTCAATAGACAAAACAGCAACCAACAGATTGGGAAAAGATCTTTACCAATCCCACATCCGATAAAGGACTAATGTCCAATATATATAAAGAGCACAAGAAATTAGACTCTAGACAACCAAATAAACCTATTAAAAAATGGGGTATCGAGCTAAACAAAGAATTCTCAACTGAGGAAATGCGAATGGCCGAGAAGCACCTAATGAAATGTTCGCATCCTTAGTCATCAGGGAAAATGCAAAATCAAAACAACCCTGAGATTCTACTTCACACCAGTCAGAATGGCTAGATCAAAAACTCAGGTGATAGTAGATGCTGGTGAGGATGTGGAGAAAGAGGGACACTCCTCCATTGTTGGTGGGATTGCAAGATGGTGCAACCACTATGGAAAACAATCTGGTGGTTCCTCAGAAAATTGGACATATCATTACCTGAGGACCCAGCTATACCACTCCTGGGCAAATACCCAGAAGATGCTCTAACATATAACAAGGACATATGCTCCATCATGTTCATAGCAGCTTTATTTATAATAGCCAGAAGCTGGAAAGAACCCAGATGTCCTTCAACAGAGGAATGGATATAAAAAATGTGTACATTTATACAATGGAATATTACTCAGCTATTAAAACAATGAATTTGATAAATTCTTATGTAAAATGGATGGAACTAGAAAATATCATCCTGAGTGAAGTAACCCAATCACAAAAGAACACACATGGCATTCACTCACTGATTATTGGATTTTAGCCCAGAAGCTTGAAATACCCAAGATTCAACTCACAGACCACATAAAGCTCATGAAGAATGAAGACCAAGTGGGGGAGGAGGGCTTTGGTCCTTCTTAGAAGGAGTTAAAAAAATTTTCAAGGAGCAAATGTGGATACAAATGCAGGACAGAAACTGAAGGAGGGCCATCTGCCGACCATTCCATTTGGGTATCCATTCCATGTGCAGTCACCAAAGGTAGATGCTGATGTGGATGTCAGGAGAGGTCTGCCAGAGCCTGACATATTCAGGGCAGATGCTCACAGCTAACCATTAAACTGATCATGGTGTTCCCAATGGAGGAGTTAGAGAGAAGACTGAAGGAGTTGAAGGGTTTGTGACCCCATGAGGAAAGCAACAATACCAACCAACAAGAGCCCCCCAGGCTCTAAACCACCAGCCTGGGAAACACTTAGGGAGGGACTCAAGGCTCCAGCTATATATGCAAGGGAGCTATATATAAGTGGGAGAAGAGATCCTTGGTCCCATGAAGGCTGGAAGTCGTGTGTGGGGGAATTCGAGGTGGGGAGGTAGGTGGGGGGTAGGTTGGGACACACTCTCATAGAAGCAGG
This sequence comes from Mastomys natalensis, assembly GCA_021653895.1. Classification (NCBI taxonomy): domain Eukaryota; kingdom Metazoa; phylum Chordata; class Mammalia; order Rodentia; family Muridae; genus Mastomys; species Mastomys natalensis. Next base: position 267,306 of record JAJTUV010001948.1, read on the forward strand.
AGGAGGGGGGATGGGATAGGGGGTTTCTTGGAAGGAGGGGAAAATGGGGTAAGGGAGAACATCTGATATGTAAATAAAATATCCAATAAAAAAAAAAGAAAAGAGAAGAATATAGTAATTATAGCCAAAATGTAAACAATCATAATAAGTTGAATCATTTAGACTTTATTATGTACTTTTAAAACACAGATACATGTTAATAAACTATTGTTTTAAAAAGTTAAAAAAAAGAAAATCAAATTTCACTGAATTTTTAGAATGTTTCTCAGACTGAGTCTTTTGCAGTTTTGTTTCTGATTTCATCAAGACACACAAAATAGAGCTTTGTTGCTTTTTCTTTTTTTATTTATTCTTCATTCATATACAAACACCCAAATGCATTTTCCCTACAGACAAGTCTTTCTCACCCACTTTCCCTTTCCCCTAGATACACCCCCCCCATCCAACCCACCTCAGAAAAGAACAGATCTTGCAGGGGCATTAACTAAATACAGCGTAACAAGCTTCCATGAGACCAGGCACATTCTCACATTAAGGCTGACAAGGCAATCCAGTAGACGAAAAGGTATTCAAGGGTAGGAAAAAGTCAGAAACACCCATGCCACTTTTAGAAATCCCAGAACACCAAGCTACACAACGATAACAAATATGCAACTGACCTAGGTCAGACCTATACAAGCTCTGTGATCTCTGTGAGCCCATTTGAGTCGCAGTCAGTTGATTCTAGGGGCCTTGTTCTTGTGCTGTCCTTGATCTCTCTGACTTCTCCCAATCCTTCTTCCCCCTCATTCACACTTTCTCTGAGTTCTGCCCAATATTTGACTGCGGGACTCTGAATCTGTTCCCATCAGTTGCTGAATGAAATCTCTCTGCCTTTCTGATGACAATTATGCTAGGCTATGGTCCTAGTACATTCTGCAGGTATGGCTAACTGCATGTTGGAGGTTTTGTGACTGAGTTGGTCTTCCAATCACTCCACTTGAAGCCTTGCTTGGTTATAGGACATGGGCAGTTTAGGTTTTGTGTTCCCATTACTAGGAGTCTTGCTAGTGTTACCCTCATAGATTCCATGGAGTTTCCATTGCACTAGTTCTCTACCTCACTTCCAAAATACACCCACATTCAAGTCATCTCTCCAAGTGTTCTTTCCCTGACCCTCACCTGATCCCTCCTGTTCTGATACCCACATGTACAAGTCTACACAGAAATCTATTCTATTTCTCTCCTTCACAGGAGATTCTTGCAACTCTCTTAAGCCCTCAGTGTTAATTAGCCTCTCTGGGTCTATGGAGTGTAGCATGATTACCCTTTACAGCTAATATTCACTTATATGTGAGTACTTTTGATGTTTGTCTTTCTGGTTCTGGGTTACCTCTCTTAGGATGACTTTTTTCTAGTTCCATCTATTTGCCAGCAAGTTTCACGATGTCATTTTTCTAACAGCTGAGTAACTCGATGAGTAAATGAACCACCTTTTCTTTGTCCATTCTTCAGTTGAGGGACATCTGGGTTGTTTCCAGTATCTGACTATTATAAATGAAACTGCTCTGAGCACAGCTGATGAACTGTCCTTGTGGTATGGTGGAATATCTTTTGGGTATATGGCCAGGAGTAGGACAGATGGATCTTGAGGTTAATCTATTCCCAACATCTGAGGAACTACCATACTGATTTCCATAGTGAGTTTGTACTTCTATAAACAATGGAGAAGTTTTACACTTACTCTACATCCTTGTCAGAATGAGCTGTTACTTCTGATTTTGATCTTAGCCATTCTGAAAGGTATAAGGTGGAATCTGAAAGTCATTTTGATTTGTATTTCCTGATGGCTAAGGGTGTTAAACATTTCTTTAAATGTTTCTTAGTCATTAGAGATTCCTCCACTGAAAATTATGTTTAGCTCTGTATCCCATTTTTTTTTAATTGTATTGGTTTGTTGATGCCAGGTTTCTTGAGTACTTTATATATTTTGAATATTAGTTCTTTGTCACATGTGGTGAAGATCTTTTTCTAATCTATAGGCTATTGTTATGTACTATTGCCATTGTCCTTTGCCTTATATAAACTTTTCAGTTTCATGACGTCACATGTAGAAATTGTTGATATTACTGCCTGACTAATTGGTGTTCTGTTCAGGAAATTGCCTACTGTGCCAATGCATTCAAGGTTATTCTCCACTTTATCTTCCATCAGATTCAGTGTTTCTGGTTCTATGTGGAGGTTTTTGATCCACTTGGACTTGCACAGGGTGATAGGTATGAATCTCTTTGAATTCTCCTACATATCAACAACTAGTTATATCAGCATCATTTGTTGAAGATGCTTTCTTTCAGTGTATATTTCTGGCTTCTATATAAAAAATCAGGTTTTCATGGGAATGCTGAAATCAGTTTTTATGGTTGGGTCTTTGATATAGTTGGGTCAATACAATTCAATTGCTTAAATGTGTCTGGTTTTGTTTATTTGTTTTGCCCATACTATGTGGTTTTTACTATTATTTCTCTGTAGTAGCTTGAGATCATGTGTGGTTATACCTCTAGATATTGTTTTATTGTTTAGGATTGTTTTAGATATCCTGGATATTTTGGTTTTTTTTTCATATAAAGTCAAATATTGTTCTTTCAAGCTCTGTAAAGTATTGTGTTGGAAGTTTCATGGGGATTGCATTGAATGTGTAGATTGCTTTTTCTAAGATGGCCATTTTTAGTAAGTTGATTCAGTCTATTCATGAAAATGTAATATCTTTTCATCTTCTGCTGTCTTCTGGTAGGATTATTGTGGTTGCTTATATATACTATAGTGCCATCTGCAAATAGTGATACTTTGACTTCTTTCCTATTTGAATTCCCCTGATCTCCTTTAAGAGTTATATTGCTGTGGCTAGAACTTCAAGTACTATGTTGAGTAGATATGGAGAGAGTGAACGGTCTTGTCATGTTTCTCATTTTAGTGGAATTGATTGAGCTTTTCTCCACTTAATTTGATTTTGGATACATGCTTGTGGAAATTGTCTTTAGTATGTTTAGGTATTACTTCTATATCCCTGATCTCCTTCAAGACTTTTAATATAAAGTGGAGTTGGATTTTGTCAACGGCTTTTTCAGCATTAATTAAATGATCTATAATTTTTTTCTTTCAGATTGTATATATGGTGGATTACATTAACAGATTTTCTTATGTTGAAATATCTATGCATCTCTGAAATGAAGTTACTTTATCATGGTAGATGATCTTTCTGAAGTGTTTCTGTATTCAGCTTGCCAGTATTTTTTGAGTATTTTTGCATTTATGCTCAGGAGGGAAATTGGTTTGTAATTCTCTTTCTTTGGTGAATCTTTGCATCGATTGAGAGTAATTGTGGATATTAAAAGAATTTGGTGATGTTCCTTCTGTTTCTATTTTATGGAATAATTTGAGGCATATTGGTATTAGCTCTTCTTTGAATGTCTGATAGAATTCTGTGCTAAAACTGTCTGGTCATGGACTTATTTGCACTGTTGGGAGACTTTTAATGATTGCTTCTATTTCCTTGGAGGTTATAAGGTCCATTTAAGTTGTTTATTGATCTTGATTTAAATTTGGTATGTGGTATCTATGGAGAAATTTTGTCCACGTTTTTTCTTTTTAGGTTTTCTTATTTTGTGGAGTACAGGCTTTGAAGTATGACCTAAGGGGTTTTAGAATTTCATGGTGTCCATTTTATCTCTCCCCATTCACTTCTTACTTTGTTAATTTGGATATTTTCTTTCTTTCTTTTAGTTAGTTTGGGTCAGGGTTTATCTATCATGTTGATTTTCTCAAATAATCAGCTTTTATTTTCTTTGATTTTTTTTGTCTTGTTCTCTTTGCTTTTATTTTATTGATTTTGGCTCTCAGTTTGATTATTTCCTGCCATTTATTTCTCTTGGCTGTGCTTGCTTCTTTTTGTTCTAGAGCTTTCAGGAGTGTTGATAGGTTGGTAATATGGGATATCTCCAATTTCTTTTCTTATTATGTAGGTATTTAGTGTTATAAATTTTCCCCTTAGCACAGCTCTCATTATGTCCCATAAATTTGGGTATGTTGTGCATTGATTTTCAATGAATTCTAGTAAGTCTTTAATTTCTTTCTTTATTTCTGTCTTGACCCAGTATTTATTCATTATAGAATTGTTCAGTTTGTAGGCTTTCTGTTGTTGAAACACAGCTTCAGTCCATGGTATTTTGATAGTGTGTAGAGGCTTTTTGTGTTTTCAATTTACTTATATCTCTTGAGGCTTGCTTTGTGACTACATATGTAGTCAATTTTGAAGAATGTTCCCTGAGGTGCTGAGAAGAAGGTATACTCTCTTGTGTTTGGGTGAAATATTATTAGATCTCTGTTAGGTCCTCTTAGCGCCATTATCTCTCTGTTTGCTTTTTCTCTAAAAGATCATTCCATTGGTGAGAGTGGGGTATTGAAGTCTTCCACTACCCATATTTGAGGGTTAGTGTGTGATGTAAGCTCCATTTATGTTTCTTCTACAAATGTGGGTGCCCTTTTATTTGGAAATTGAAATGTTATTTTGAGGGATTTTGTTCCTTTGATCAGTATGACGTGTCCTCCTCTGTCCTGATTAATTTTAGTTTGAGGCCTATTTTGTTAGATATTAGAATAGCTACACCAGCTTGCTTCTTAGGGGACTTTGGTTGCAAAATATTTGTCCAACCCTTAAATCTGAGATATTGTCTACCTTTTATGTTGAATTGTGTTACTGTGTGTAGCTGAAGGACAGACCCTATTTTTACATCCATCCTGTTAGTCTATGAGCAATATCAATGACTAATGATTGTTAATTCCTCTTATTTTGATGGAGAGAAAGATACAGAGAGAGAGAGAGACAGAGAAAGAGAGAGAGAGAGAGAGAGAGAGAGAGAAGAGAGAGAGAGAGAGAGAGAGAGAATGTGTACTCCATTTTGTTTTTTTTTCTGGCATAAGATTAATGTCTGCATTTTCAAGGTTACAGTAACCTCCTTGGGTTGGACATTTCCTCCGGAACATTTTCTAGGAATGAATCTGTGGATAAATATTGTTCAAATTTAACTTTATCATGAAATATTTTGTTTTCTTCTTCTATGACGATTGAAAATTTCACTAGGTATAGTATTCTGAGCTGACATCTGTCCTCTCTAGAGTCTATAGTATATATGTTCAGGCTCTTCTGAGTTTTAGAGTCTTCACTGAAAAGTTTGGTATAATTGATTTGCCATTATATATTATGTGGCCTTTTCCCTTTGCAGTTTTTAATATTCTTTCTTTGTTCTGTGTGTTTGATTATTGTGTGGCAAGGGAATTTTCTTTTCTGGTCCAATCTATTCGCTATTTTATACATTTCTTGTACCTTTATAGGTATGTCCTTCTGTAGGTTAGAAACATTTTCTTCTATAATTTCATTAAAAATACTTTCTGAGCTTTAGTTAGGCATCTTCTCCTTCTTGTGACCCTTTTATTCATAAATTTGCTCATTTTATAGTGTTCCAGATTTCCAGGATGTTTTATGTTAGAAAGTTTTAGATTTAACATTTTCTTTGACTCATTTATTCTATTTCTTTTATTAACACCAGAAAGTGTCTCTTCCATATCTTGTATTTTATGAGTGAAGTCTTGTCATTTATCTATATTTTTCATTTCTAGAATACCTTCAATTTGTGTTTTCTGTATTGGTTCTATTTCCATTTTCAGGTCTTGAATAGTTTTATTTGTTTCTTTTAACTGTTTTTTTTTCTTGGTTTTCTCAACATTCTTTAAGGGATTAACTAATTTCCTCCATTTTTCTTGATTGCCTTTTTCTGTATTTCTTTAAAGGACTTTTAAATTTTGCTCTTTAAGAACTTCTATCATCTTCATAAAGTTAGGTTTAAGCTCCTTTTCTTGTGCTTCATTTGTGTTGGAACATCAGGGCTTGCTGTAGTGGGATGACTGGCCCTGGTGGTGACGTATCCTGGCTGCTGTTGATTGTGTTTTTACACTGGATGTAAACATCTGGATTGAGAGTGTCTATAGGTCTGAGTATCAATTTCTGGGTGTGTCTTTATTGGATGGGTGTTTTCTTCCTTGGTTTCTGTTTCTTTTCTGGTCTTCTGTCTGTAGTGGTCTATGGTTCAGTAGAGGGTCTCTCTCTGAGTTGGGGGCTGGACTTCTGGTGGCCTACATGGCCTCTGGTCCAACAATTTTTTTTTTTTGCCCAACTTGTGGGCTGGAGTTCTGACCATGTGTGTGACCTCTGATCTTGTTTTTAAGAAACTTGTTCAGGAACTCTGTTCTTGTCTCTGGGCTCAGGATGCTGGCCTGGTTTCTGGTGAGGAAGAGGCTTCTACTGGAGGTGTGGCCTGGGAAATTAATATACTAGGGCTTTAATGAAACCTGTTTGCTTAAATTTTAATTCCCTAAATAATATCTATATTTAATCAAGGTCCATAAATTTTTGAAAAATAATATTGTAATTGTTATAGAAAATGTCACATGCTATATTATAATGTAGCATGGATATGCCACCTGATAGTGTTCTATTTAATTTTACTAAACCTTGCAATTTTTCCAGTATCGGGATTAGTACCAAAATGCTGAGCTTTCAAGTAAAGTTCTTGAAGTCTCTGGGTGGATGCTTCAGGCACAAGCTTGTGATAGTATCATAAACAGATCAAAGCTATAATCACTCTATAGTCATGATAAAAGTTTGTGCCATGGATAATGTTATGAATTAGCAAAAGAAATGCTGGGACTACATAGTGGATATAGAAAGAAATTTAATCCTCCTTTTAAGCTATTGATTTAAACCCCCATGACCCCTCATATGAATAGTGGGTTTTTGTGGCTACCCCATGGAGACAGAGCAAACCCTCCCCTGCTCTCTCAATGGCCCTTTGTGTTGAATGTTAAGCTGAGTGTGTAATAGATGCCCTTTTAGAGAGAAATGGAGGGATTCGTTTGGACACAATGAAGCTTTGTGGAAGGAGCAAGGGAGCTTTTCTGCAGGTCAAAAAATAGCTTAAGATATAGGACAGACGACAAGTTGCTTCATTGTGGCTAGGAGATAGGCGGAGG